>ML416226.1:141880-164165 GCA_005239525.1 Nicotiana knightiana | reverse complement strand
AATAACACTTATATAATACACTTATACAAGATTTACAAGAAAATTGCCTTACATAAAAAAATTAAAAAAAAATAGCCCGGACCCGTTTAGGCCTGTTTGGCCCGCGGGCTAGGCCTCCTTAGCCCGGGCCCATGTGGGCTTAGGCCCGTAGGGGGCCGGTTCCACACATATAGCCCGTTTGACCCGGGACCGTTTAGCCCGGGCCCGCATAAACCAGGCCCGCATAGCCCGGGCCCGCTTAGCCCGGCCCACTTGACCCGTTTGGCCCGGGCCCGGCCCGTTAGCCACCCCTAGTTACACCCAAACACCGTGAATCCTAGAGTGTGACGCTTAGGCTCACCGGTGGACTCTTGTAGAATGCCTTAATGGTGCATGTTGTAACTAACTTGAATGCTCAATGGAGTGTTCTGATGAACCAATTTGGATGGAATTATGTGCCATGTGTGTGTGAGGTGTTTTGCATATATTCTATGTCTGTATTTGGTACCTAGAACTTGCCCCGTGTGTGTACAAATCGAAATAGAAGTTTGTTTAGTCTTAGAAGGGATATAAGCATTTCTTTGTTAAGCCAGACACAAATATATATCCACCTGAATATAATTAATCATAGTCAACCACTTTGAACTTATAAGCCTGTTTCTTTGATAACCACATTATGAACCATAACCAATTGTTTGAATAGCCTGTTTGTTTGAACCTGGTACTTCCCACGAGCACTTGAATTGTTAGCAGATATGTAAAAGTCAAAGTGTGGGGTGGTGGTTGGATCTGTAAGGAAAATCAAGGAAATAGAATGAAAAATGCACAAGTGAAGGCCACTTAGAAAAAAGAAAGAAAGAAAGAGGACAATAAATACATGTAGTCCTTGATAATTAGTGGCATGGGGTAATTATGAAGTAAAGCGGGGTGAAAGTTCTGGTCAAGCATAAAAATGGGCTGAATGTGAATGTAATTGTATTAAAAGTGCTTAGGGAGGTTAGTCACTATACCCAAAATGTATCCTACCCGTCCCTTAGCCTACATTACAACCAAATAAAGACCTATTGATCTTATACTGAATGAACTCAATTAGTGGAGTATTGCACTACAGGAAAGCCTATGGCGTATCTGTGTGACATATGAATGTTCTTTTTGAGAGTGAGCGAATTCTTTCGATTAAAAGTTTCTATTTATCCGACTATTATTTTTTTATGGAACTACTCTCAATTGTGTGAAGTGAGGGTATATAATTTATGAAAAAGAGGTAAGTCTTGACCTCCTCGTAGTATTTCGAGGAAGTAAGATTATAGCAGGGCATGTTAGAGTCATTGCTTGAGGTATAGATGTTACACTTCTAGGTGTATTACTTGTAAAACATTTGTGGTGTGACACCGTAGGAGAGTGTTTGATGTAAAGAAACCTTGTAGGATATAGTGGATTGCTCGAGGTCTAGCAATGAATTAAGTGTGGGTGTTGATAATAGGATGAATTCACATAGTTTAGCATATATTTATCCTCTAACTTAATGAGATTTCACGATCTTAAGTGAGTTAAATGATGATAAATTGGTTCTAATGGTGATTTTTGTGTTTCACAGGAGTACAATAAGCTATTGAGGACTTATGATGGTGATCCGAGCGAATTTGAAGAATAACAGACCACAGGATAACTCTGAAGTGATTTGAAAGCTGGAAATTTGTCAAGACAGTAGGAAACCCCACTAGAGCAGGCATTAGCGCGAGACTAGCACGCCGGTGCTAGTCCGGTGATCTGCCGGGCAGTGTTAAACCCCATTAGCGCGGGCTGTAGCGCGAGACTAGCGCGCCCGCGCTAGTCCTGACGAAAATAAGACGCTGAGAAGGGTAATTTCGGGAGTTTGGGGCCAATCACTTAACCTATAAAAGGTTCAACTCGTCCAGAGGAGCAAATTATCTAGGTTTAAAGTTTAGAATAAGAAAAAGCAAGGGCAAGAAGCAAGGAGAGCAATTGGGCATCAATCAACATCTCCTTCTCTTGCAATTTTTATCATAGTCATGAATTCTTTTCTAGTTTTCAGTATTTCTCTGAGTAGCTAATTATTTTAATCTAAGGCTTGGTGGAACCCGTTGGGAATGACGCTATTGTGATATTAATATAGGTTTGATTGCTTGTTAAACTCTATTTGTTCAACTACGTTCTTGTTGTAGTTAATTGAATGGCTATCAATTAGCTGTGCCTATTTATTATGTATCTACTTGAGAGAGAGTACATATTTAGGTAGTTGTTTGAACAACATCACTCCCGGAGTATAGATGAAAGTCATAACCGAGGGTTTAGAGGTTGGATTAGAGATAACGATACCTCGGGTGCAATCTAAAGTGAACTGTAATGCAATCTAGCTAGCGTAACTTGAGAGAGTGCGTCTAGTAAATTATCATAATTACTTGAGAGAGATTTATGGTAGCTGGAGTGTTCATAATTGATAGAGACAACTAATCAAACTATAGGAAGTATCCAAGAAAGAAGTTCACCAACGGGGGAAACCATAACCTTAGACCTTTATCGCATCTGTTTACATCTCAATATTAGTTATCTTTTAGTTTATTTAATTTCATTCAGTCGTAGTAGTAAAAATACGGAAAAAATGTTATTCATAATCTTTGGGAACTTGATTATTGAGAATTGAGTGGTCTAACGACAATAATTGATAGTTTAATTCCCTGAGGGATTCGACTCTGGGGCTAAATACTTAGATATATTTGTAACGCCCGTTTAGTCTTTTTATAAAACACAATTGAGTGTGATCAAGGCCATGAGAAGATCGTTGGATACTCAGATGCTGATTGGGCAGGATCACCTTCTGACAGACGTTCTACGTCTGGATATTGTGTTTTCGTAGGAGGCAATTTGGTGTCTTGGGAGAGCAAGAAACAAAATGTAGTTGCTCGATCTAGTGTAGAAGCAGAATATCGAGCAATGACTATGACAACATGTGAGCTAATTTGGATCAAACAATTGCTGAAGGAGTTGAAATTTGGTGACATCAGCTAGATGGAACTTGTGTGCGATAATCAAGCTGCCCTTCATATTTCATCAAATTCGGTGTTCCATGAGAGGACTAAATACATTGAGATTGATTGTCACTTCATCAGAGAAAAGATACTCTTAGAAGATATTGCTACAAAGTTTGTGAAGTCGAATGATCAACTTGCTTATATTTTCACCAAGTCCCTCACTGGTATTCGTATTAGTTATATATGTAACAAGTTCGCTACATATGATTTATATGCACCAGCTTGAAGGGGAGTGCTAGTTTGTTAGTTAAATAGTAGTAAATAACCATAATCCCATATATATTAGGAGTAGGATATATATTATATATATATATATGGCATATTGTATCATTGTTAAGTGACGTGAATAATATATTTTGCCGTGCACTCTTACAAGTGCAAATTCAAGTTTTTATCGGGACTCCTATGATGATTTCTCTGTTGGATTTTCTAACCCGACGAATGGAGGATGGAATTATCTAGATCCACCCACAAATGCTCACTCACATGTTCCATATGCTTATTTCATTCAGCTGGGTGATGGTTTTGTGGTATTAGTGAGTGCTACTGGAACTTTTTCTACACTTAAGATCAGCCAACAATGTTGACAAGATTCAAGAATAGGAAGAAGAGAGGATAACTCGGTGCCTGCTGTGGCCGTATCAGAAAACACAAGAAACATCATGGCGGTAGAGTAAATGCTGGCGAAATGAAGCATCAACGAATTCTCTTTGATAAATATCATCTCGATTACTTCAGAAAAGTGCGTACGCGGTATCTTCACAAAGGCAGGAACGTGTCTGAGAGAGAAAGGGCGGGAATGTCATCTCTCCTAACGACATTGCAGAGGAAGCAATACTGGAGGATGAAGAAGAAGATTCTGTTGTTTATGATGACTGTCCATTGATGGAAATTAAAGATAAGGAGGAAAGAAACAATGGAGACCAACTGTTCGATAAAAGTCCTCAAAAGGACGAAACTGGAGGAGATGGACTTGGGTCAGCGAGAAGTAATGAGAAGGATAGTTATGTGAAAATGGGACCTATAGACTGTCAAGGTATAGAAGATCAGGTGTTTGATAAGTGTTATCAAAGAACCATGCAAACCTTTCAAGAATATTTAATCACTACATAAGGTTTAGAGAATGAGGATCCAGTTATCATCAGTGGTCTTGAGTTAGTTAGAGGGTGTTTGGAAAATAATAAACTCACTAAACTCAATGCATATGAGTTCCCTTTTGCCGGTGCTACTGATGGAGATCGTAAAGTCATTGCGCATGAGGATGAGGAAACCTTTGAAAATAGCATCAAAGTCTTAGTTGAGGTTACCGACTTCAATGAATTAGAAATGATTGACCAGCCATTCACAACCATTATCACCAAAGAAAGCAACCTCATTCCACATCAGTTGATTCTTAGTCCAGATTTATCTTTCAGTACTGCTGTGTGTTCGAATTTCGCAGTAGATGTTGGAAAAAATTTTGATGGCAAGGATGATTTTGACAGTCAGGGCACTATCAGATTTAATGAGCTTCAGTATGCTCTCGATAGCAAGGCTCTTTTGTTCGGAGGTGTGTGTCGTTTGGTTGAGCTAATTGCTAGAAATTTTGATGGTCTTAAGGCTCTCAAAGAGTGTGACGAAGCAAAAGGTGTCACAAAGGGAACCAAATTGTTTGTTACTGTAGTTTCGAAGATGTTTGGAATCTTAAATGCAGCATATCAAGGTCATAATCACATTATGACTTTACTGTTAGAGGATTGCAGCTATGGTTCCCTGCAGGTTAATGCTTTATCAGTTCTTTGGCAACTTGCATATCAACCTCCTAATAACCTATTGGATGTAAGTTTCTCTGAAGTAATTTGCAATGCTAATAAGACACTACTCTTGTTGCTTTCTCAGTTTGATGATTCAAATAGGAAAGTAATTGTGGTTGATATTGAAGATGATCTAGTCTTGTGGTTTTCTCAGTTTACTGATTCAAACAGGTGTGTAATTGTGGCTGATATTGGACATGATCTTATTTACTCTGCTATAATGGCAAATCTGGTAGGAAAACTTGTCGCTGCTTATCTTATAGCCCATTGTAGCAACTTGTTGAATTTTGTAAAGCAACCTGAAATGCAACATAAGAAGCGCTTGAATGTTTCTCGATGCAATGAACCAACAATGTGGAGAATGGCATGGTTGATTTTCCATATACCTTGGGTTCCTGAAACTAATATTCTCTGGTTATGCATCATGGCATTCCAGGTACTTCTTACAGAAAGGTTCCTTCTTCTTGTTGATCCAGGTGATGCGATGAGACTACATCAATTTCAAAAGGCTCTGTCATTCCAGTTTGGTGCTCTTACACTTGTTAATCCTGATTATTTTAGGATGAAAATAACATCAAATGCAACAGTAACAACCTTGGAAGCAGACAAAGTGAAAGGGACTACCCAGGGCCACTTTGAATCAGATGTTCAACATATATTAAACTTCATGCTACCAGCCATAGTGGAATCCTTGCATCATATTGGAAAATGTGAAAGTTTGAACTCGTGGTTTGAGTACCCAGTCTTCAATGAAACATATGCCACTAAATTCATGAGAGAACTTGTCTATGGTGCAAACAGAAGTTGGAAATACAAGGATTTGAATGCCATGGCCTCAACTCCTTACCTTGATGATTCTGGGAAAAGGGCAATTAAGAAATCAGGTAATAATGATGGATTTTTTTACTGGACAATAGGAAAAATCATGGCAGTCTCGTTGACAAAAGATGACAACAATATTGCTACTTTATTATTTTATGGTCTTCAACAGAAATTAAGTGAAAGCATCTTGGTGTTTGGTGGTGACAATTTTGCTGAACTAATTCGTGTTGATAGCAGAAGTATGGCGAACATGCATATATACTTAAGAGGAAGCATACTGGAGCATTATGCCATTTCCAAATTCATCTGGATGGCCATTTGGTAAATGCATTGCTTTTGGACATTGGTGACACAAATATCTTGGAGGTTATGGTCTTATTCTCCTCAGAAGTTGGTGGTAGGGCATGTCTTCTCCAAAGGCATTACTATATATTAGAATATTTGAATTTGGTCAAAGTGGAGAGAATATGATAGTTTTCATAGTGATTTTTTCTTGTGAAAGTTCAATCGCATATGAACTCGCAACTAGTGTTCTAGCTCTGGCAACTGGACAAGGATTTATTCAAATGTATGTTACAGTTTTACCAGTATCTGGAAGGATGTCACAACATCTTAAGGTGTACCAATTTGGTTCTATCCATATTGGAGGGGTTGCATGGAAAGCTTGGATATGCCGTGATTTCTCGATCTTGATTGTAGCTTATTTACTTCCCCAGTGTGGTGTAACCTTGACGCTAATGCCAGTTACTTTTAGCATATTACTATTGGGAGTTGGATGCGGTTTAGCATTGAAATTTTGGATAGACACCTTGGGAGTGTTAGCAAGCTGCCGAGAAAGCATACTTTGGTGTGTTGTTTCTACTCTTTGCATTGGGCTTTAAATTCTTGGAATATGTACGGAGTTCTATAATTGTGGGAGATGTGGCTGCAAGATTCAGAACCTTGAGCACAAGGTTCTTAAGGGGATGGATTGTTGCAAATGCAGCCTCCTGAATATTCGCAGAGTTTTCGGAGTTACAATTTAGTCCTAAAGATTATAGTACCTTTTACTTTTACCCATAAAGTTAGCTTTTTATAGATTTTCCCTTTTCTTTAAATACTGATGTAAGGCACCTTCAGGAGCATGTTGAGTGAAGATTGAATCTTTTATTTTCTCCGCATTTTCTGTAACGATCCTACCGGTCGTTTTGTGTTCTAGGACCCCGTGCCTCTAAATGAGACTCCCCGTAGTTGTTTTTACTGATTTATGACTTGCGGGGACAGGTGGTTCGAGGGTTGGAGGAGTTTGGTGTAGTATAGAAACACTTAGTTCCTTAAGGTTGGCCTTAAAGGCCAAGTTTGACTTATGTCAACATTTTCAGTAAACGATCCCGTAATCGAGATTCGAAGATTTCGGTAGGTTCGTATGATGATTTCGGACTTGGACGTGTGTTCGGAACGGGTTTTGGATGACCCGGGAGCGTTTCAGCGCCAAATGGTGAATTAAGAATGTCCTTAAGTTCAAATTGAGGTTTCGAACGTGTTTTTGTGTTATTGAGGTCCGAACGGAATTCCAAGACCGGGAATAGTTTCGTTATGTCATTTATGACTTGCTTGCAAAATTTGGTGTCATTCCGAGTAGTATAGATAGGTTCGACGTATTGTTAGCGAATTCAAAGAACTTGAAGTTCTTAAGTTTGATCCAATAGGTTTTGGGGTATGATTTTTAGATTTAGTGCTGTTTCGGACGTTCCCAAGGCTCGAGCGAGTCCGTATTATGATTTAGGACTTGTTGGTATATTTGGACGGGGTCTCGGGTGGGCCTAGATGCCATTCGGGCATCGAGCGAGGCAAAAACCAGCCTAAAATGACTGCTGGTGCACCAGATATGGTGCGACCGCACCTGCGAAGGTCAAGTCGCAGGTGTGAGACCGCTCCTGCGGTCCCAGCCTCGCAGGTGCGACTCTTGACGGAGTTGCCAATTTCCGCAGGTGCGGACCCCTTTCCGCAGAAGCGAAGCCGCAGGTGCGGACTTCCCTCCGCAGGTGCGAAACCAGGCCCCCTTCCCCTTCTCCGCAGGTGCGAGATTTTTCTCGCAGATGCGAGACCGCATGTGCGGTCCTCGAGCCGCAGGTGCGAAAAGCCTGTAGGTAGTGCACTTCGTTTTAAACCCAGGACTTAGCCATTGTTGACCATTTTTCTTCATTCTTGGGCGATTTCGAGAGCATGCAAGGAGGGTATTCGACCTAGCTACTGTGAGGTAAATAATTCCTACTATGAATTTAGCTTATTACTTGAATTGTTAGGTAGATTAACACCACAATTAGTTGAAACCATGGGTTAGGTTTTTGACAAAAATGAGAAATTTTCAAGAAAATTTGTTGAGGAATCAAACAAAAACTATATAATATTGATCCTTAGGCCATCGGTGATAGTTTCCTTAAAAAATTTTCGGAATTCGAGCATGTGAGCCTGGGGGCGTATTTTGGGATTTTGCAATTTAGGTTGAAATAATCATTTAAATAGGGAAATTTCATACTTTTGAGTATAGATTGATTTATTTATGCAATATTTGACTAGTTTCGAGTCCTTGGACGACGAATTTGGAGTTTCGGGCGCATTCTTGACCCGGGAAGTAGACTTGATCACGAGGTAAGTCTCCTTTCTAACCTTGTAAGAGGGAATTTTCCCCACAGGTGAATTAAATTATTATGTGTCATTGTTGTGGGGGACTACGTACGTGCGAGGTGACGAGAGCCCGTGCGTAGTGACTATTATTGTATGTCCGGGTAGTTAGGCCCACACCTTGCCATGTGAATTCCATTAACTAGAGCTATATGCTTTGTAACTTCATTGTATGCAACTTATTTTTTAAAGAAACCGAGAATTTGATGTTTTAAAGGAATTGTTATTTGAAAAGAATTGAAAGAAAGATGTTGTTTTTGCATGCGACCGCTTCACAATTTATATCCCGCGAGCGGAGTGATTCTTCCCCTTACTCTCATGGGAGCGGGCCGTACGCCACGACAGATTGATAGATGCATCTATGGTTCGCGCTGTTCGACCCTTCGACAGTGCACAATTATTATATTATTATTATGTTGGCCCAGGTCGGATGTCCTTATTCTGCTATGCGCATGCTATTTGCCTGATATTGTTTATGACTGTTGAGCTGTGAAATATCCTGGAAGATCGAACTGAAAACTTGTAAATTGATGCTTCACTACATATTTGGATTTTATTTCGATTCGATATTTATTTCCTTACTATCCGTGCTTACTTGTTGTCCTCTTTTAAATTATCACCTAAATATACTGTTTGGACCCTAGTAAGTGTCAAGTCGACCTCTCGTCACTACTTCTTCGAGGTTAGGCGGGATACTTACTAGGTACATATTGTTTATGTACTCATGCTATGCTCTGTACTTAATTGTACTGGTTCTGAGGCAGGTGCACCTGGGTTCCAGTCCGGAGCTCGTTCCTGAGTTATACTGATCGAGGCTTCACGGTGAGCTACTCCTCTTGGCGGCTTCCAGCAGCACCTGGAGCTATTCCTTTGTTATTTCTGTCTATACTCACTCAGACAGTAGGATAGACTTTCATTCTTTTGATATTATTCTACTAGATGCCTGTAGACTTGTGACACTAGTTACTGACACACACACTCTAGTAGACTTTATTTTGGGATGTAATAGTTAATTATGACTTCATGACTATTTATTTTGCATAAAATTGCCTAAGTTATCCGTTTCTACTTAATGTCTCAAAATTAAGTTAAGAAAGTGTTGAAAAATATTTTTGGTAAACTACCTGAACTCACTAGTAGATAATGGTTGGCTTGCCTGACGGCAGTGTTGGGCGCCATCGCGACCTGGGTTAGGATTTGGGTCGTGACATTTTCTTTCTTTCCTTTTTAGTTCTTGTTTTCCTTTTTCATGACGATTCCAACGTGGGAATTGTTACAAAGTACCCCTGAATTATCAAATTTGGTACAATAAAGCCCTTCTTCCACCTTTTCGAATAAAAAAGCACTTATCGTTTAACTTTGGGCTCAGCTATGCCCTTATTTCTAACAGCCTTCTATTAATTTTTTTTAATCCACTTGTCATATTTTCATTGGCTGAACTTAAAATCCAGTCCTAAACACTAACACACCCGTAACCCGCCCCATTATCGACCACCCCTTTAATTCATTTTAACTCAACATTCTTCTTCTTCCTCTTTTCTCAATGGTGAACTTTTATTTAAAGCCCCCTTTCTCTCATTGAGAAAAGAGGAAGAAGAAGAAGACACTGTTGTCTCTTTAAAGAATGGATTCTTTGGGTTTTTCTTCGTTTTTGATACAATTGAGAATTTTGATGTTGAGGAATGCATAATGAAGAAAAGGTAGTTGTTTCTTTCCTTAAATAAAAAAAATGGCGGCCTATGGAGCTTGTCTGTGGTAGAGGATGTTCTTCAGCAGCATGGCAATAACCCATAAAAAAATCTTGATTTAGTGGATGCCCGTAAACAGAGGAAGCTGGTAACTGATTTTTTTTTTGTCTTTTATTGTGTGGCTGATCATAAGTATGATTAGGTTAGAGATCCATTGTTACTAGGCTGCTTATTTAATTTAAAAAGAAAAAGTATAAATTGGAAGATTCCATTAAGAAAAGAGGAAGAAGAAGACGATGTTGTTGTGTCTTTAAAGAATGGATTCTCCGGGTTAAAATAAAATAAATGGGGCGGGTCGGTAAGGGGTCGGGTTACGGGTGGGTTAGTGTTTAGGGTTGGTATTTAAGTTCAACCAATTAAAAAATTACACGTGGATTAATTTTTTTTCTTTTTTAATTTAAAGGCTGTTAGAAATAGTGGCATGACTGAGCGAGAAGTTGGCAGATGCATTTTTATTTGAAAAGGTGGAAGGAGGACATTATTGTACCAAATTCAATACTTCAGGGATACTTTAGGACCTTTTCCATAGTTATAACCCCAAGCTAACCCCAGTTTGTAAGCGAGACCAAAAGTGTTCTACTTTAACAAACTTAAGGGATGAAAGATGCTCAGGAATATATTTAAAGAATAAAAATAAACATGTCTCAATAGAAGACATCATTTTGGCTAAAAACTCTAATTAATTTGTATATGGTCGGATTGTATAAATAATTTTATAATGTCATTGCATATATTTGAATTCATAGTGTATTTGATCTTGTATAAAAACAACATATTTTAATGAATTTAACTTTTAGCACAGTAAGTAAATTATTTTATATTATTTGATCAGTTATAAAATAATTACATGTAAATAGCTACATAAAGTGAAATTAAAACCTGAAAAATAAGATAATTTTTTAGCTACATCAACATTAAAATACTCTTTTCTACCTAAGAGTTTGCTTGTTGACCCAATTGAGGCCTCAACGATAATTTATTATCAATGACAATATATATGCTTTATACGAAAGAAATTACTTCTTCTTGGCAATGGAACGATTACACAATAACTTTTAAGAAAAGATCTAGACACCTGGTCTTTCTAGACACCTTGGTCAAAACTTCTACAGATTCATTAGCTTTTTTATTTTTAAGTTCTCCTCCTTTTATTATTAATTATATTGGCTAAAGGATAAAATATGTGATCGTAGGAGGGAGATTTTTACACATGGTAGTTATTGCTTCCTTCTCTCTTGCTAAACGGATAAAATGCTAAAGAATAATCTATTATTGATTGTTCACCATGATCCATCTAATTGCTAAATTTATTGTTGAAGGTCCTTTAAGCTTGAAACTCATAAACTGAGTTTGTTGAATTTGTATCATTTCGATCCGATTTAGATTAGAGTGTATTGCAAGTGTTGATTGGAGGTTGCGGTTAAATTTTGAGTCAATTTGATGGAGATGTTGGAATAAATTATTAATTTTTGGCATTATATAGAGTTGAACTAACGAAAAAGACAAATTTAAACTGTATACCAAAATAATATATCATATACTATTTTGGCATACAATAATTAATTCAATAGTATATAATAGATTGTAATCGCATACTGCTGTAGTATATTATATACTGTAATATTATACTATAATAATATACAAACCTCTCAAAAAATAAGGAAACTATTACTACTACATGGTAATATGGCATTAACCATCTTGTTTTTCATTGTCATTTTTATAATTTTAAAATATGTAAATTTTATTATATTAAAAATAAATCTTTAAATATTTTGTTATAAGAAAAAATAATCTGAGTTTGTTTGAAATGTTAGTGGGAGATTGTAGCTAAACATTGAGCAAATTTGATGGAGATTTTGCAGTAAAATTTTTAAATTTGGGTTGAAGCCGAGTTCAATTGGCAGAGAAGAATTTGCACTGTATACAAAATAATATATCATTTTGGTATATAGTTTATTTTAACGATATATTGTTACGATATATTATATAATGCAATAGTATACTATTAAAATTTTGTCCTTTTAGAATTTTTTGAAATATTCATTGAGTTCTTTTTCAACTTTTCAATGGGGTTCTAATGTTTTTTCAAATTTTTTCTTAAACCAATAAATTTTGTTTGAAATATTTGATTGGAGGTTGTGACTAAAGTGTGAGCAATTTGATGAGAATTTTGGAGTAAATTTTTGAAATTTAGGTTGAAATTGAGTTGAACTACCGAAGAAGACTAATTTGTAGTATATATCATTTTGGTATATAATATTTGATTAATTGTGTATAATTTATTATGTTGAATTGGTGAAGAAGAATTTGTACTGTATACCGAAATGATATATTATATAACATTTTGACATACAGTTCATTCCAACTGTATACTCTTATTATATACTATGTAATATAATAATATACTATTACAATTTGGTCCTTTTAGAAGTTTTGAGTGATTTTTCAACTTTTCAACGGAGTTCTCGTATTTGTTTTAAAAACCTTTTTTCTTAAATCAAAATATTTAGTTTGAAATATCTGATCGGAGGTTGTGGTTAAAGTTTGGGTCAATTTGGTGAAATTTTGGAGTAGATTTTTGAATTTTAAGTTGAAATTGAGTTGAACTAGCGAAGAAAATTAATTTATATTATATACCAAAATAACATACTACATACCATTTTAGTATATAATATTTAATTCAATAGTGTATAATATATTGCATTGAACTGGCGAAGAAGAATTTGTACCGTATACCATGATGATATACTATATATCATTTTGGTATGCAGTTCATTCCGACGGTATACTATATAATGTAACGGTATACTATTACAATTTGGTCCTTTTTGAATTTTTTGAAATTTTTTATTAGGTTTTTTTTTTTTTTAACTTTTCAACGAGTTCTCATGTTTTTTTAATTTTTTTCTTAAACCCACATATTTTGTTTGAAATATTTGATTGGAGGTTGTCGCTAAAGTTTGAGTTAATTTCGTGAAAATTCTGGAGTTAATTTTTGAATTTTAGGTTGAAATTGAGTTGAATTAGTGAAGATGACTAATTTATACTATATAGCAAAATAACATACTATATACCATGTTGGTTTATAACATTTAGTTCAATAATGTATAATTAATTGTAACAATATCCTATTACATTATATGGTATAATGTGACAATATAGTTCTATTTTATATATTTAAAATTTAAAATAAAATTAAAGGGTTCTTTTTAAATTTTCTAACAAAGTCTCGATATCATATACCCTGTCAGTAAAATGATATATATATCATGTGGATATCATAGTATACACAATTATATACTTCAATTGCTACTAATATATTAATTTTAAAATATTGTATGCTAAAGTAAGTTATTTTGTAATAACCAATATATAAAAACTATAAATAAATAAATAAAAAGAAAAAAAGGAAAGAGCCAAATATGTGTGAAGAATTAGATTATGAAAAGAAGAAAATAAAATTAATTTGAAATAATAATAGCAAATAAAATTTTAAAAAAAACTAAAGCAAAAAAGAAAGATAAATCATTTATAACGTATAAGTTATTCAAATAATTGAATTAAAAAATATGAAAAAATATAAAATATATATATTATACCAGTTATATTAAAAAAGGTGAGCAAATATTTACTGTATCAATTATCTTTTCTTATTGTATAAACAAAGAAAAATCATAAAAAAAGCAAAAAAAAAAATGAAATTAGATTATGAAGAGAAAAAAGAAAATAAAATAAATAAAGAGTTAAATGAAATTAGAAAAGGAACAGGAAATAAAGAAATAAATAAAAGAAGAAGAAGAAGAAGAAAACATTGATAAAAGAAGGAGCCAAAATTGAGTGTGAAATTAAATTATGATAATGATAATAATAATAATAATAATAATAATAATAAAATAATAATAATAGTAATAATAATAATAATCATACGATTTGGACAAAAAAATGAGAAAAAGAAGAAGAAGAAAACAAGAAAAAAGAATAAATTAAAGAAAAGAAGGAAAAAAGAAAAGAAGCAAAGAAATAAAAAAGAAAAGGAGAAAAAAAAGAAAATTATCCACAAAAGCTATCATGGGTAGGAAAGGTATTTAGTTTGATTGGAAGAAAAGCGAATCGGTAGGCAAGGATAAATAGTTTTATTTTTGTGTGGTTCACCTGGGGAACTTTCAGAAATGACTATAGTTTGATAGCTAATTACTCAACGTAGCTATAATTTGCTTAATTACCATTCATAGCTAATGTATCATATTTGATGTATCAAACGCATACAACGGAACTCAATTCGCTATATCAATATGTAGCAAGGATATACCAATTAATATAGTTTTGATGGAAAAGATGTATCAACTGTATTTGTTCGTGTCACGATCCAAAATTCACTATAGGTCATGATGGCGCCTAACGCCGCCGTCGGGCAAGTCAACTATATTTGATCCACTTAATTACTCATTTTTGTTCCTTTAAAATCATAGTTTTCATTAATTAAATAGTATGAATAGAATTTGCAGGACAAATGATAATATTTTTCACAAACTACAACGATGAACAACCTGTGAATACTCCCAAAACCCGGTGTCACAAGTGCATGAGCATCAACTAGGAAATATGATAACATACAACACCTGTCTAGAATACAAATTAGACAGGAAAAATAAAAATAACTCTGATGGAGACTCTGTGTGCTGCGGACTCGTAACATGGGAGGTAGCTCACCTAAGTCCCTACAATAGCCGCGTCTCTGCGCCCACAAGACCACTAGCCATTTATGTACCTGCACAAAATGTTTAACAAGTGTAGCATGAGTACGTAAATCAACGCATACCCAGTAAGTATCTAGTCTAACTTCGAAGAAGTAGTGACGAGGGATCGGCTTCGATCACTTACTATGGGCAAACAATAAAGTATCGATATTATAATTAATCATGGATTATATAAATACAAAGAAAACTCAATAACAAGAAATAAATAAACAATTTCTTTCCATAATAACTAAATCCAAAACTTCCATTATTTAACAAATTTTATATCTCAAGCCAATGAAACAATACTAATTATAATTGGACTCCAAGAATTATTACGCACGAATTATGCCGAGGTCGTACGATCCGATCTAACATACAAATATATAAATTGTGCACTGCCGAAGGTCGAACCGCACGAACCATAGATTCATCTATCTGCTACCGAGGCGTTCGACCCGCTCCATAAGAAGAGAAAAATACATTAAAACAACCGATTCAAGATTTATTAAGAGGCTAATATCCAAAGAAATACCAATTCTCATTAACGATCAAGTGACCCGTCCAAAACTCAAGTAAATAAAATTTAACCTTGTACAATTCCTTTATCAAGTTCCAACATGAGTTAAGCAATTAAATTAACAAGTAGGGTACAAACATCGCAAGTATAACATGATTTGGGTCCTAGACTATCCAGACATAAGCATAATTAGTAGCTACATACGGACTCTCGTCACCTCGTGCGTACGTAGCCCCCACAAATAGAAGCACATATTAAATCAATTCACCTATGGGGTTAACTCCCTCTTACAAGGTTAGAAAAGAGACTTAACTCATCTTAAAGCCCACTTTCCGGTCACAATTGCGCTCTAAAACCCCAACTTGGTGATGTTCAATGCGAAACTAATCAAACAACGTGCAAATTAATCAAAAATATACTCCAATGCTTGAAATTAATAATTTATTAAAATTCTCAACTCCGCTCGAAAAGTTGGCAGTGGGGTCCACGTCTCGGAACCCGACGAAACTCACATAATCCGACAATCCATTCTGAGACTGGTCCAACCATACAAAAATTATCAAAATTCGACATCAGTTTGCCTTTCAAATCTTCATTTTAAATTTTTGGAAGATTTTATAAAAATATGATTTTTCTTCCATATGATGTAATTAAGTATGGAATCATGAAATATGATCAATATAGGATAAGGAACAATTACCCCAATGTTTTCCCTTGAAAATCTCTCAAAAATCGCCCTTTCACTAGCTCCAAATCGTTAAAAATGGTTTTCAGAACTAAAATATTCTGCCCACCCATTTAACCTATGCGATCGTGGCCAAACTCCCGCGATCGCGAAGAACAAAATTTTTTCAGCATTTTTTTACTCTATGCGATCACGACCATCCTCCCACGATCCAACAACCTTCTCCAATCTTTCAGACAACCTCTAGTATAATGGTCATAACGTTTTGTAAAAAACTTCGAATAACAAATGGTTTAACTTTCTGAAAACTAGACACCGAGATCTACAACTTTCAAATTTCGGTCATCTCCCAATTCCTTATAGATTTCGAGATATAAACTTCCAAATTCAGCCTTGTGCAACACAAAATTCTTCTTGGGATTTTCAAACATCTTCCCGGACAACCTGTAGTGTACCAATCTTAACTTCTTGTACTCAACTCAAAATTCCAAATGGTTCTGAAAACTAGACACAAAGGGCTACAACTTTCATTTTTGGATCATCTCCAAATTCTTTATAGATTTTGAGATATAAGCTTTCAAAATTGGGTCAGTACAATAGAAAGTTTCCTCTACGCGATTGCGAAAGGTCTTCCACGATCGCGAATCACTAGACAATTTCTCCTATTTTACTCATCACGATCGCGGCCAATTCCCCGAGATCGCATAGCACAATGCTGTCGCCAAAACCATCAGCTAAAAATAGCCTAAAAATGGTCCAAAACCACCCCGAAACTCACCCGAGCCCCTCGGGACCCCGTCCGAACATACCAACAAGTCTCAAAACATAACACAGACTTAGTCGAGGCCTCAAATCACATCAAACAACGCTAATAACACGAATCACACCCCCAATTCAGGTCTAATGAAACTAAGAAATTCCAACTTCTACATTCGATGCCGAAACCTATCAAATCAATTTCGTTTGACCTCAAATTTTGCACACAAGTCATAATTGACATTACGGACCTGCTCCCACTTCCGGAATCGGAATCCGACCCCAATATCAAAAATTACACTCCCGGTCAAACTTCCAAACACCTTTAACTTCCAGTTTTGGCCAAAGGACCCCGAAATGACCTACGAGCCTCCAAATCCACATCCGGACGCGCTACTAAGACCAGAATCACCATACAGAGATATTCCCACTTTCGGAATCCCAAACAGACATTGATAACATTAAAATACACTTCAACCCAAACTTATGAAATTCTTCCAAAATGCCAACTTTCCATAATAAGCACCGAAATGCTTCCGGCTCACCCAAAACCCGATCCGGACATACGCCCAAGTCCAAAATCAGCATACGAACCTATTGGAACTTTCAAATCCCGGTTCTGAGGTCGTTTACTAAAATGTCAAACCTTAGTCAACTCTTCCAACTTAAATCTTCCGAAATGAGAATTTTGATTCCAAATCAACTCCAAACTTCCCAAAATTCAATTCCGACCACACGTAAGCTATAATACCTGAAGTGAAGTTACCCAAGGACTCAAACAGCCGTACGACGTGCTAGAGCTCAAAATTATCGGTCGGGTCATTACATTCTCTCCCACTTAAACATACGTTCATCCTCGAACGTGCTAAGAACTGCTCCGGAGTTGTCCAAAATCTTTGTTTAACACCTCGTGCACCTATTCGTGCTACCACAACCCAGTTGAGCACACCTCAAGCAAGTCTGAAGTCCTCCCTTTTATTTAGTCATTTAAGTCTTAGAGCCAAATTCCAACATCCGAAATCCTCTACCAGGCCTGCTTTCAGCATACGAACACTACAGCCTACACCAAAACATGATTGTATACCCTTATTTAATTCACACCATGCACCGCATAATCCACATGACCATAATAACACCTCTGAAAACAATGGCCACAATTCCACGAATCTGATGCCCAAAACACACCTCGTGACGCATGTAAGTCCTGTTCCAACTCTTTCAATTCTGCCACAACGAAAGAGATATGTAGAAATTCATAACCACCTGCCGAATCAACAAATCATTGAGTCTCTCCTCCTGATAAGAACCATTACCTCATTCTGGACTACATAATGATATTTTATTTTTAATATTCCTTATATAAATCCGATCACATTGATCCCAAGTTCAATTATCTCATATCACCCAGTACAAGCTACTCCGACAATATGTCACCGCAAACACTATCCAAGATTTCATATGACGCCATCAATGCGCCCACAAGCTACAACTGGAATATGACACATAAGGAAAAACAAACTATGGAAAAGAACTATCAAGCCCGTGTAACGAATTAAACGCCCATCAAATACTATGAGCCTTTATCAGAGGCAAGAAACAGGACACACAAAATAAATATCAGGGACCATGCTTAACATCTCAGTGTTGCGGTGTGCAACCCGATTTAATGTGACACTGTTGCGGAGTGCAACCTAATCCAACGTGACACTGTTGCGGTATGCAACCCGATCAAAACATTACAATGTTGCGGCGTGCCACCCGATCCAAATAATATACCTGTGGAGGCATGCCACCCGACCTGCACATAACAATCAAAAGTGAACACACATCAAGCCGTAACACTTATATTCATGAAATATCCGAATATCAACCACAAGCACTCCAAGTGCATAATACAAATCATGGGGAGACAGATAGCGTCATACGCTACGAAGCTCAAGCACAACTAAGATGTGATATGTGATCTGCATCTCGAGAACCGTCCTGCTCACATAACACCACGCTACGCGTGACCTCAACATATGTGCGAATAATCAAGCCATCTCACAACCACATGGCACAATAGAATATTACATGACATAGCTGATGACGAAAATAACATTCAATGCCTGAATACTCCTCCATAAGAAATGCTATGCTGAATGAACACACCCGGACTGGTGTAGAGCACACATCCATATTTAGATCCATTAACGGACCTCAAGCCGATTTTGATCGTACGGTACTAGGATAATAATCTTTCAAGGATCCACAATAAACCTTTTCCATGACACATAAGAACAACCGTCGAATTCGGAACAAACTCACACGGTCCACATCCCAAGAAATAGGATGCCTCTCAGGCATAAACTCTCGCATTTGCGATATTGCCATAACCTCCATACTTGGTTTGAATATTTAACAATCAAGTGAATAACATGTCACACTTATACAAATCTTCCTGTGGGGCATGCTCCCATAACCTTCCGCTCAGGTAGCAAAGTCCGCACATCCGTACCACCAATCGTTCTAATTCTGTAAAGCGAATCAAAAATCCGAAAGTGAATAAACAAAGCCTCTTCTGCAGAACATCATTCTCAGGTGACATTAAAGAAAAATGCCAGCTTACTCTGAACATCTGAATTCACTCCTACTCATCCGACCTCGTAACATTCTATCAACACCGAACCATAATTTTTACCTTCAACTTCCCGTCCCCATGCCACTCACTGCACCTATCCTACAGCTACATGACAACACACGTATTCACCATAACCCTTGAACTACTAGTGGAGTAAAACACTTCATTGTTTAGAAAACTTTCACTTAGCTCATTTCAGAAGAACCAATGTAACACGCAAATAAATTCTCAAACCATAGAAAATACAACCTCATGCCGTGATCTAAACTGCCATAACTCTTTCGGAATCCCTTTACACAACAAAGCCATTCAAATTGAATATTTCCCAAATCAACCAAGTTATGGTGGCGCTCAAGACCAAGTGTCCAACCACAAATTACATGTATAACTTCACGCTGAAGAAACTGATCACTGCCACAATCGTGCTGATTCAACCATTACTACTGAGCCACTTCTTCCAATTTACTCGGGACTTGCCCTAGAAATAATAATAGCTTCATTCAAAACATAACAAAACCCAACAACACTCATCCCGAGTTACCCAATCCACGAGACCACATCGTCTTAATACCCATGAACCATCTCATATTCTCCTTACGCGTACAATAGCATCACCAACTGGTACACCCATTTTGCAAGACCTTCTGCAAATACGAAGCTATTTCTTCCCTTCCTCCAATACTGCATGGCATACCCAATGATAACGTTAATCATTCCAAGTCCTTAGGCACTGCATTAAATTCTTGAAACCACTAGGACCACTGTTGAGAGTCACCCACTCCGACGTGGCCCCGAATATAAGCCAAACTCTAGTGCTCTGTCAGCATGTGAACACCCTATCAAAGAAGCACCCAACCGAATTCTTTTCCTTGTACATTACA
The DNA here is from genome assembly GCA_005239525.1 of Nicotiana knightiana. NCBI lineage: Eukaryota > Viridiplantae > Streptophyta > Magnoliopsida > Solanales > Solanaceae > Nicotiana > Nicotiana knightiana. Next base: position 143,905 of record ML416226.1, on the reverse strand, counting down.
CCCACAAGAAGCATAAACTCTAAGTCTTCCCAAAACATGAACATAAATCAATAAGGTCCAAATATAACATGCATTCCTAAAATCCTTTGCTCGAATTACCCCTAATGTTTTTCTTTCCTTAACCATAATAACTCACTAATACACCGATGACCGGAGATCGCACTAGTAGACAACCACATGATCCAACCATAGATGATAGGGCTACCTCACTTAGCTTGAAGCTACAATTACATAACCCTGGAATCCACCAAGATTCCTTCTTCCCCATTGACATCAACTGAAAATCCAATAATACATTCCAAACTCGAAGTCATGTTGCATCCAAATAAATTCCGTGGACCTAGTCACTGTCCACCATGAATTCCCCAAATTGCTCTAAACTTTCCTCAAGGCGTTTGGCTATCCTCCCACAGAATCCATATACTACTCTGCTACTCTCCCACTTTGGTTAAACCCTCTCCTTTAAGAAACTTCTCGACCTACACTTCACCTGTTAGTAATTCAAGCACCGCGAGACACCTTTCGTCATGCCCTTCCTCATACTTTGCTGCCCGAATATAGCCCCAAATCAAATCCATACCTGTAGCACATGAAAAAATGAGTCGCTACCAACTCTAAACCTCCTAGAAGATCATCTTTATCGATCCATCAATATTAGAAATACCAATTTGATTCTGAACTGGTACATACCGCTATCTCTGATAACCGCTCCTCAGGCACCATTTGACAACACCCTGCCCCGAAGGCCAAAAATCAAAGAAGACCATAACATCGGCTAACCTTAATGTGTTCCAACAAGAACGACGACCACCACATCAAAATGAGAATCCCACCACACCCGGAAATATCAAGTCTTGCTACTCTATCGACTAAATCCTGGCATTCATAGACCGATTGTCTTTCCTCCACTAGATTTAAATGCTGAACCCCTAAATCATACACCGAGAAATCCTCCTTTCAAGTCATTCACTACCTCAACACATAGACAAACACCCTACAATTGCACTAACAATGTGTGATAACACGTCTGTACATCATAGCAATTTGCACGCATCCTCAAAACCATTGAAAACGCAGCTACTGAGCCAAAATGACAAACTTCCTTTCGCAAAAAGACGATAATGACTTTCTCGAATGCGCATGGAGAAACATCATGCCCCATGTCTGTAGTACCACCGCAACTCCTCGATTCTCAATCGACACAAGTGCTCAACATCGTGTAAGAATGAGTGGGAAGGAAATAAAGGCATATGCCTCAAAGGAATCAAAATCGCACGATGAGGAATCAAGAACTGAAGTGTTCCTAACAACCCTATAGCCTCTCGAAGATAAGTACAGACGTCTGCATACCGATCCGCAAGACTCTACTGGACTTGCTCATGACTCGTGAGACCCAAGTGAACCTAATGCTCTGATACCAAGCTGTCACGAACCAAAATCCACTATAGGTCGTGATGGCGCCTAACGCCGGTATCAGATAAGCCAACTATATTTTATCCACTAAATTACTCATTTTTATTCCTTTGAAATCATAGTTTCCATTAATTAAATAGTATGAATAGAATTTGCAGGAAAAATGATAATATTTTTCACAAACTACAATGATGAATGATGCGAGACAAAATTGCATAGTTTAACATGTGATATACCTTACATTTTATGCGCATTAATGATAAAATTACACTTGTTATGTGCTTAATGGAGTTTATTTCATGTGTAGGTGAATTGGAAATGGAAACGGAGCTAAAGGGATGCAAATACGTCAAAAATACGCAAAAGGAGACGCCCGGGCGATAGCCGGGCGTTTGCCCCATAAAGCCTGGCCCCCCCTGGCGTTAGGGGGGCGTTTACCCCATAAGGCCTGGCCCCCCTGGCGTTAGGGGGGCGTTAGGGCCATAACGCCAGCCCCCCTGGCGTTAGGGGGGCGTTAGAGCCCAAACGCTAGGGGTCCCCAGTTTCGCGCAATTCCGAGTTTGACGAGTTAAATGTTTCCCGGTTGAAATAGAAGTCTCCTACACGGTTAGG
>ML416226.1:0-141847 GCA_005239525.1 Nicotiana knightiana | reverse complement strand
TCTTGAGAAACTTGATTAAACACCAGTTTAGTATTTAATAAACTCAATTGATACGTTCAATTCCTCGTGGGATCGACTTTGGGCTTAATACCCCAGATTTATATTTGCAACGCCCGTTTAGTCTTTATAGAAGACATAGTTGAGCGTGATCAATGAAAAAACCGTGAGCACCCCCAAAACTTGGTGTCACAAGTGCATGAGCATCAACTAGGAAATATGATAACATACAACACCTGTCTAGAATACAAATTAGACAGGAAAAATGAAAATAACTCCGATGGAGACTCTGTATGCTGCGGACTCGTAACATGGGATGCAGCTCACCCAAGTCCCCGCAATAGCCGCGCCTCTGCACCCATAAGACCACTAGACATATATGTACATGCACAAAATGTGCAGCAAGTGTAGCATGAATACGTAAATCAACACGTACCCAGTAAGTATCTAGTCTAACCTTGAAGAAGTAGTGACGAGGGGTCGACTTCTACCACTTATTATGGGCTAACAATAAAGTACCTATATTATAATTAAGCATGGATTATACAAATACAGCTGAAAACTCAATAACAAGAAATAAATAAATAATTCTTTCCCTAATAAGTAAATCCAAAATTTATTTCCATTATTTAACAAATTTTATCTCTCAAGACAATGAAACAATATCAATTATAATTGCACTCCAAAAATTATTACGCACGAATTATGCCGAGGTCGTACAACCCGATCCAACATACAAATATATAAAATGTGCACTGCCGAGGGTCGAACGACACAAATCATAGATGCATCTATCTCCTACCGAGGCGTTCGGCCCGCTCCACAAGAAGAGAAACATACATTAAAATAACCGATTCAAGATTTATTAAGAGGATAATACCCAAAGAAATACCAATTTTCATTAACAGTCAAGTGATCTGTCCAAAACTCAAGTAAATGAAGTTTAACCTTGTAAAATTCCTTTATCAAGTTCCAATACGAGTTAAGCAATTAAATTAACAAGTACGGTGCAAACATTGCAAGTATAACATGATTTGGGTCCTAGACTATCCGGACATAAGCATATTAGTAGCTACGTAGGGACTCTCGTCACCTCGTGCATACATAACCCCCAAAAATAGAAGCACGTATTAAATTAATTCAACTATGAGGTTAATTCCTTCTTACTAGGTTAGAAAAGAGACTTACCTCATCTTAAATCCCACTTTCCGTTCACAATTTCTCTCTAAAGCCCCAACTTGGTGCTGTTCAATACGAAACTAGTCAAACAACGTGCAAAATAATCAAAAGTATACTCCAATACTTGAAATTTAACAATTTACAAAAATTTCCAACTCCTCTTGAGAATTTGGCAGTGGGTCCCACATCTCGGAACCCGACAAAATCACATAATTCGACAACCCATTCCGAGACGAGTCCAACCATACAAAAATTATCAAATTCCGACATCGGATTGCCTTTCAAATCTTCATTTTACATATTCGGAAGATTTTATAAAAATATGATTTTTCTTCCATATGATGTAATTAAGTATGGAATCATGAAATATAATCAATATAGGACAAGGACTACTTACCCCAATATTTTCCCTTGAAAATCTCTCAAAAATCGCCCTTTCACGAGCTCCAAATCGTTAAAAATGGTAGTCAGAACTTAATCTGTTGCCCAGTCATTTACCCTATGCGATCGTGGAAAAAATCCCGCGATCGCGAAGCACAAAGTTTTTCTAGCATTTTTTACTCTATGCGATCGCGACCATTCTCCCGCGATCCAACAGCCTTCTCCAACTCTTTCAGATAGCCTCTAGTATAATGGTCATAACATTTTGTACAAAACTCCGAATAACAAAATAGTTTAACTTTCTGAAAAATAGACACCGATATCTACAACTCTCAAGTTTTAGACATCTCCCAATTCCTTATAGATTTCGAGATGTAAGCTGCCAAATATCAGCCCTGTGCAACACAAATTTCTTCTTCGGGATTTTCGAACATCTTCCCGGCCAGCCTATAGTGTACCAACTATAACTTTTTGTACACAACTACAAATACAAAATGATTTAATTTTCTAAAAACTAGACAAAATGGGCTATAATTTTTGTTTTTGTATTACCTCCAAATTCTTTATAGATTGCGAGATATAAGCTTTCAAAGTCGGGTCAGTGCAGTAGAAAGTTTCCTCTACGCGATCGTGAAAGGTCTTCCGCGATCGCGAACCACTGACCAATTTCTTCCATTTTACTCATCGCTATCGCGGTCAATTCCTTGCGATCGCATAGCAAACTGCTGTTTCCAAAAACCAGCAACTAAAAATGGCCTAGAAATGGTCCGAAACCACCCCGAAATTCACCCGAGCCCCTCGGGACCCCGTCCGAACATACCAACAAGTCTCAAAATACAACACGGACTTAGTCGAGGCATCAAATCACATGAAACAACGCTAACAACTCGAATCACACTCCCAATTCAAGCCTAATGAAACTAGAAATTTAAACTTCTATATTCGATGCCGAAACCTATAGAATCAATTCTGATTGACCTCAAATTTTTCACACAGAATTGGAATCCAACACCGATATCAAAAATTCCACTCCTGGTCAAACTTCCAAGAACCTTCAACTTCCATCTTTCGCCAAACAACCCCGAAATGACCTACAGACCTCCAAATCCACATCCGGACGCGCTTCTAAGATCAGATTCACCATACAGAGCTATTCCCACTCTCAAAATCCTAAACGGTTATCGATAACATTAAAATACACTTCAACCCAAACTTATGAAATTCTTCCAAAATGCTAACTTTTCATAATAAGCACCGAAATGCTTCCGAGTCATCCAAAAGCCGATCCAGACATACGCCCAAGTCCGAAATCATCATACGAACCTATTGGAACTTCAAATCCCGATTTCGAGGTCGTTTACTACAAAGTCAAACCTTAGTAAACTCTTCCAACTTAAAGCTTCCGAAATGAGAATTTTCTTTCCAAATCAACTCCGAACTTCGCAAAATTCAATTCCGACCACACGTACAAGTCATAATAACTGAAGTGAAGCTAACCATAGCCTCAAACCGTCGTACAACGCACTAGAGATCAAAAGGACCGGCCGAGTCGTTACATTCTTTCCCACCTAACCATATGTTCGTCCTCAAACGTGCTAAGAACTGCTCCAGAGTTGTCCAAAATCTTTGTTTAACACCTCGTGCACCTATTCATGCTACCACAAATAGTTGAGCACATTAGCTCAAGCCAGTCAGAAGATCCCCCTTTTTATTTAGTCAAATAAGTCTTAGAGCCAAATTCCAACATCCAAAATCCTCTACCAGACCTGCTTTCAGCATACGAACACTGTATCAATCACTACATCCTGCACCAAAACATGATTGTATACCCTTACTGAATTCACACCATGCACCGGATAATCCACATGACCATAATAACATCCTCTAACAACAATGTCCGCAATTCCACGAATCCGATGCCCACAACACATCTCATGTTGCATGTAAATCCTGTTCTAACTCTTGCAATTCTGCCACGACGGAAGAGATATGTAGAAATTCATAACCACCTGCCGTATCAACAAATCATTGAGTCTCTCCTCCTGACAAGAACCGTTACCTTATTCTGAACTACATAACAATATTTGCTGTTTAATATTCCTTATATAAATTTGATCGCACTGATCCCAACGTTGTCAGTAACAACGTTGATAAATAAAGTCAAATACAACTATATTCTCAATGTATAGAGGTAGATAAGAGAAGAAAATTTGTTGGAGATGGCATTTTTCTGCCAAGAAAAATATTGTATACAGTGTATTTATACTCAAAATGAAGATGACAAAAAATCGGCCAGATCCGAGAATACATTATATACAATATATTTATCATTTGAAAATCTGTCGATCTGAGAATGAGGCTTCTAGGCTTCGTGTCACCAGAGACGAACCACAATCCAGTCAGATCTAAGAATATAATGTATTTACTATATATTTACCATTCGAAATCCGGCTAAATCTGATATTACAATGATGTTTTGTATCTTTTTATGTGACTCCATGGAAAAGAAGAGAAGAAAAATACACTCGGATCTGAGGAAATCTAGTCGGTTGGCCATGGATTCCGGCCTGAGATGATGACATTGGTGGAGGTAATGACGAAGCCGATCTGGAACTCGAGTTTTCTGGCCGATTTCATCAATGAAGGCAGTGAGCAGCTTCACGAATTTTTATGTAAGTTATTGATGGTCATTATTGGGGTGATTTGAACAACTGACTGTCCTGATTATAGAGGTCAAGCCTTCAGAAAGACCTCGTCCATGTCCTGAAGGTAAAGTAAAGGTTTAGAAATAAAATTGTTATTAGCGCAACTTTTCCTTCCTTAGCTACTAGGTTTTTTTGCTAATCCCTTATAGAGATGGTATTTACTATAAAATCTAATGTGTAGCTATGTATTATAATTATTTTAAAGTATATTTTTATAATAAATATAGTGTATAAGTTAGTTATACCATGTAAATTTTAAAAAAGAAAAATGTATGCAAAATCATGTGTCACGATCCAATTTCATATTAGGCCGTGATGGCGTCCAAGACCGTTGCCAGACAAGCCAACAGTGAACAACCTAGTGATTTCCCATTTTGAATGAATCTTCCAAGTAATAACTTTCCTTAATTTAAAATATTTAGTGAGAAACAAATTTAAATTAATAAAATGAAAGCAGCATTTATGACCATAGGAACAAAACCAAAATCACAAGTCTACTAGTGTTTACCAAGATCTGGTGTCACAAGTATGTGGACAACTAGTAGAATATACAAAAAATTTCTACTCTATAGTCTAAAATAGAATAGACAGAAAATAAGTCAAAAGAGAGACTCCGGCATGCTGCTGAACGACTCGGAAGGGCAACCCACCGTGAAATATCGAACCAGGATCAAGTATGCGCCCAGACGGATATCCAGATGAACCTGCCTCAAATCCTGCACATTTAAGTGCATAAGTATAGCGTCAGTACATAAAACAACATGTACCCAGTAAGTATCCAGTCTAACCTCAAAGAAGTAGTGATGAGGGGTCGACTTTGACACTTACTAAGGCTAATGATAATAAGTCAAAATTATAAGTAAGCATGGACTAGAGGGAATATACTAAAAAACTCAATAACGGGAGATGATAAATATCCTTCTCACAAATTTTAAATCCCAAATTTATATTTCATCATTTAATGATTTATATCATCAAAACATTGAAGCAATATTAATTATGAAAAGTCCCAAGAGCTTATCATGCGCAATAATGCCGAGGTTGTACGATCCGAACCAACATAATAATATTTAAACTGTGCAATGCCGAGGGTCCAATAAAACAAACCTTAGATGCATCTATCTGCTACCGAGGCGTTCGACCCGCTTCACAAATAGAAAATACTTTTAAAGAAACACAAGTTTTTCAATAACAGTCAAGTGTTTTATTTACAACCTCAACTGAGTGAAACTTAACCCTTTTTAGAATTATTTTATCAATTTTGAAATATGACTTAGGAAATCCAATTAACAAGTAAGGACGTAACCATTTCAAGTATAACATAATATATGGGTCCTAGACTACCCAGACTATAGCATAATTAGTAACTATAAACGGACTCTCGTCACCTCGTATGTACGTAGCCTCCCCCCCACAAATAGAAACACATACTAATTAATTCACGTATGGGGTAAATTCCCTCTTACAAGGTTAGAAAAGAGACTTACCTCATCTCATAGCCTATTTTCCTATCCAAGATTATGCTCAAACTCTCAATTTGGTGCCAAACAACTCGAAACTAGTCAAATGTTATATAAGATAGTCAATTTATGCTCAAAAGTTCATGTCCTAACTATTAAAGTGATTATCCAACCCCTATTTAAGAGTTCCCAAAATTTCCCCCCGGGCCCACGTGCCCGGATTCCGGAAATTTTCGGAGAAAATTGTTACCCATAACCTCATGAAGTCAAACACATGTTTTTCATCAAATTCCATAACCATTTTCGTGGTCAAATCTCATTTTTACCCAAAACCTAGGTTTTCATCTAAACCCTCTATTTCACCAATTTTTACATTTTAATCTACCCATAATCTATGTATTTAACTCATGCTGTGTAGAAATTACTTACCTCAAAGTGCTAGGAGAAAACCCTCTTTCAAAAGCTCCAAAAATCGCCCAAGAGATGAAAGAAAATGAGCTAAATGGTCTAAGTCCCGCATTTAATAAGCTGGGTACAGGTCTCTGATGTCACATTTGCGACACCAGGTTTGCAAATGCGATAAATTCCTCGCAAATGCGGACCGTGGGCTTCTACTGCTAAGGTCGCAAATGTGACTAAAGTGTCGCGAATGCGAACACTGCTGAGGCCGCAAATGCAGCTTAAGTGTCGCAAATGCGAACACTCCCCCAGGTCAAGCTTCTTCACAATTGTGAATCTCTTCTCGAAAATGCGAACAATTTCTCGCATTTGCGAGACCTGCAACACCAACAATAAAACACCAGAAAACTGAAGTGTTTTCTCATCCTCCTGAACGTTCGAGACTCACCCGAGCCCTCGGGGCTTAACACCAATCACTCACGCAAGTCTAATAACATCATACAAAACTTGTTCGAGCGGTCAAAACACTGAAATAACATCAAAAACCACGAATCAGACACCAAAACACATGGATTGACTCATGAACTCAAAAACTTCTAAAAAGACTTCCACACGTTCGATTCCTATCAAATCAACTCGGAATGACGCCAAATTTTGCGGGCAAGTATTGAATGACATTACAGAACTATTCCCCATCTCGGAATTCTATTTGGACCTCGATATCACCACAACCTACTCCAAACCAAATTCAAAGAACATAAAAACCCTTCAACGTACCAACTTTCAATATTAGACGCCGAAATGCTCCCGGGTCATCCAAAACCCGATCCGAGCATATACCGAAGTTTGAAATCATCATAAGAAACTATTGGAACCGTCAAATCCCGATTCTGAGGTCGTTTACTCAAAATGTTGACTGAAGTAAAACTTAGCCTTTTAAAGTCAACTTAAGGAACCAAGTGTTCCGATTTCAACCCGAACTATTTCAAATCTCGAACTAACCATCCCCGAAAGTCATAAAATAGTAAAGCACATACGAGGAGTCTTATTTATGGAAATGGGGTTCTAGATAACAAAATGATCGGTTGGGTCGTTACATTCTCCATCTCTTAAACAAACGTTCGTCCTCGAACGGGTCTAGAATCATACTTTGAGTGCTGAATAAGTGTGGGTATATACTTTGCATGTCCTCCTCGGAATTCCAGGTTGCCTCCTCGACTGGATGGCCCCTCTACTGAACCTTTATCGCAAAAATCTTCTTAGATCTCAACTGACGATCCTGCCTATCAACAATGGAAATTGGCTCCTCTTCATAATTCAGACTCTCATCCAACTGAATCGTTCTGAAGTCCAACACATGTGACAAGTCGTCATGATCCTCTGGAGCATAGACACGTGGAAGGCCGGATGAACTCCCGATAGACCGGGAGGCAAGGAAAGCTCATAAACAACCTCTCCAACTCGTTTCAACACCTCAAATGGGCCTATAAACCTTGGGCTCAACTTGACCTTCTTCCCAAATCTCATGATATCCTTCATCGGCGAGACATTCAAGAGAACCTTCTCGCCTAACATAAATGATAAGTCACACGCCTTCTGGTTCGTCTAACTCTTATGTCTGGACTGTGCTGTGCGAAGTTGTTCCTGAATCAACTTTACCTTCTCCAAACCATCCTTCACCAAATCAGTACCATATAACTTAGCCTCGCCGAGCTCAAACCACCCGATGGGAGAATGACATCGCCGACCATACAAATCCTCAAATGGAGCCATCTCGATGCTGGACTGGTAACTATTGTTGTAAGCATACTCGACGAAAGGCAAGAATCGATCCCACTGCCCTCCAAGGTCAGTCGCACATGCTCTGAGCATGTCGTCCAAGATCTGAACTATCCGCTCCGACTGCCCGTCAGTCTCTGGATGAAATGCTGTGCTGGGCTCTACACGGGTCCCAACTCACTCTATAATGCTCTATAAAAATGCGAAGTAAACTGAGGACCTCTGTTTGATATAATGGAAACTGGTACACCATGAAGCCGAACTATCTTCTGGATATAAATCTGGGCCAATATGTCTGAAGTATACGTAGTCATCACAGGAAAAAATGTGTCGACTTGGTCAATATGTCCACGATGACTCAAACCGCATCAAACTTCCGCAAAGTCCGCGGAAACCCAACTACGAAGTCCATGGTAATGCGTTCCCACTTCCACTCAGGTATGGTTATCTACTGGAGTAGGCCTTCTGGCCTCTGGTGCTTATACATAACCTGCTGGCAATTTAGGCATCTAGCTACATACTCAACTATGTCTTTCTTCATCCTCCACCACCAATAATGCAGCCTCAGGTCGCAATACATCTTCATAGCACCTGGATGAATGGAATATCAAGAACTGTGCGCCTCCTCTAGAATCCTCTCCCTCAAGCCATTGACATTTGGAACACATAGACAACCCTGGAGTCGCAGAGCACCATCCTTGCCGATAGAAACCTCCTTGACACTACCCTGTAGTACTGTCTCTCTAAGAATCATCAAGTGCGGATCATCAAACTGTCGAGTCTTGATTTTCTCCAATAGTGAAGATTGGGCAACGACGCCTGAAAGAACTCGGCTATTCTGAAATATCCAAACCCACAATTCTGTTAGCCAAGGACTGAATGTCCCATGCTAATGGTCTCTCCTCCGCTGAAATGAATGCCAAGCTACCCATACTCTCTTCCTTTCTGCTCAAGGCATCCGCGGCCATATTCGCGTTGCCCGGATGATAAAAAATGGTGATGTCATAGTCCTTCAGTAAATCAAGCAACCTACGCTGCCTAAAATTGAGATACCTTTGCTTGAAAAAATGCTGCATGCTGCGATGATCAGTGTAAACCTCACACGACACCCCATAAGGATAATGCATCCAGATCTTAAGAGAATGAACAATCGTGGCCAACTCCAAATCGTGCACAGTATAATTCTTCTCATGGGGCTTCAACTGACGTGAATCATATACAATAACTCGCCCCTCCTGCATCAATACATAACCCAAGTCAACGCGTGAAGCGTCATAATACATAGTATACATCCCCGAACCGAAAGGCAACACTAGGACTGGTGCTGTAGTGAAAGCCGTCTTTAGATAATGGAAGCTCACCTCACACTTATCGGACCAATGAAAGTAAGCACCCTTCTGGGTCAATCTAGTCAAAGGTGCTGCCATAGATGAGAAGCCCTCCACAAATCGGTGATAATAACCCGCTAACCCCAAAAATCTCCTGATCTCAGTTGCTGAAGTGGGACGAGGAAAACTCTGAATTGCCTCAATCTTCTTCGGATCCACCTTAATACCCTCGCCTGATACAACATGCCCTAACAATGCCATAGAATCTAACCAAAACTCACACTTAGAGAACTTAGCATATAACTTCTATTTCCACAAGGTTTGAAGCACCACTCTCAAATGCTGCTCGTTCTCCTCCATGATATATGAGCAAATCAAAATATCATCAATTAAGAAAATAACAAACGAATCAATATAAGGCCTGAACACCTTGTTCATCAAATCCATAAACGTTTGTTGAATCAAGTCACTGTATGGTTTTGAAGATTGACAAATGCCAACCCAGTTGAACCAGGTCCATCAGGGAAAACATAGTCAAACTGACCCATTGGCACGAGAAGCGTCCATGCCCAGGAGATAAACATTATCTGTGAATTAAGAGGTTATCTAGAACTAAGAGGTTATCTAGAACTAAGAGGTTATCTCCTAAGCAAAAAGGTTGCAAATTGATAAGAAGATGGAGTTCGATTTCAGTTAGGACAGAATTAAGATCAAGGAAGTTGAGATAAACTCAAACTCTTCCACCAAGGAAGAGTTGTATTAGAACTGAACAACAACGTCTCAACTACTAACTCTATTAAATGTTGAAGCATTCCTGCTGAAGAAACAACGCACAAACACAGAAGTGAAACAAGAACTGAAAGTAAAATTACCAAAGCAATTTGGCAAGCAGAATCCTTGTGCGACACAAAAGCTACTTGAACCAGATAGAAGAACCAGTTCCATCTGTTGTCTTTTAGTCTAGTTCATTCATAGTAGGTGATTACATATTGTATCTTTCAGATTTATCTAGAAGCATTTGTAATAGGTACACACTGTTCAAGTTAGAGTAAACTTGAAGTTTGTCGCAAATAGCTAGAGGCTAGTTTGCTAAAAAGGGATTAGAGTTAGTCCTTAGGTTTACAAAAGAGTTTATTTTGTAAATGCTGTTTGGCTCGTTGATATAGTGAAGAGTTTGGGAAAATTCTACCGGGAAGTAGGTCGTGGTTTTATCACCTTTGAGCCAGGTGTTTTTCACGTAAAAATTGTTGTGTTCTTTAAATTCTGCAATTACTTTTCCACAAACTGTAGAAGTTGGAACACCAAGAAGAACCAGGTTTTTCTATAGAGACTGCACTCGAAAATTGGACACCACACAAATCACCCCCCTCTTGTGTAGTATTGACATATAGAACATCAATTGGTATCAGAGCGGGTTATCCTTGAAAAGGCTAACACCTTGGAAAAGATCAAAATAATTGCACCACCTGAAAACTGGGAGGGTCAATCAACTGCAAGGCCACCACTCTTTAATGGCCAGTATTACTCCTGGTGGAAGAACATGATGAATGATCACTTGATTGGAGAAGACTATAAACTTTGGGACATAGTCACTGATGGTCCTCTAGCCACTATGAGGAAGACTGCTGAAGTAGAAGATGTACCAAAACTAGAGCTGACTGCACTGCTGAGGATCTGAAGAAATGGGAGAAAAATGCTAAGGCCAAAAAATGGCTAGTTTGTGGACTAGGTCCAGAAGAGTATTGTAGGATTCAAAGCTGCACCATTGCCAAAGAAATCTGGGATACCTTACAAGTAGCTCACGAAGGAACACCTCAAGTGAAAAGATCAAGAGGTACTCTACTATACTCTCAGTATGAAAACTTTACTATGAAAGAAGGAGAGACAATTCAAGAAATGTACACAAGGTTCACAACTATGACCAATGAACTTAAGTCTCTTGGTAGAGTCATTCTTGAAGAGGACATGGTAGAGAAGATCCTGACAAGGGTCTTACCAATTTCATGGGAAAGTAAAATCACTGCTATCCAGGAATCCAAAAATATGGCAACCCACAGACTGGACGAGCTAATTGGAAACCTTACTGCCTATGAACTTAGAAGGAAGACAATGAAAATGGATGCTCCAAAGAAGGAAATGAGTCTAGCACTAAGAATTACTGAGGGAGCAGATCTGGAGGAAGATGAGATGTCCATGATTACCAAAGAATTAAGAAAATTTCTCATAAGGAAGAAGGACATTTCTAGAGGTGGAAACTACAACAAAGCAAAAGCTCCAGAAAGGCCAACCAACGAGGGATGCTACAAGTGTGGAAAGACTGATCACCATATCAAGAACTGTCCTCAGTGGGAAGTGGAATGGAAAAAGGAGAGGTTTGAAAGAAGGAACATGAAGAAGNGAGGAAGATGAGATGGCCATGATTACCAAAGAATTCAGAAACTTTCTCATAAGGAAGAAGGGCATCTCTAGAGGAGGAAACTACAACAAAGCAAAAGCTCCAGAAAGGCCAACCAACGAGGGATGCTACAAGTGTGGAAAGACTGATCACCATATCAAGAACTGTCCTCAGTGGGAAGTGGAATGGAAAAAGGAGAGGTTTGAAAGAAGGAACATGAAGAAGAAACTGGTCCAACCCAAGAAAACCACAACAAAAGCTATGGTTGCTGCTTGGGGGGAAGCTCAGATGAAGAATCAGAAGATAGTGAGAATGAAGAACATGCGCTCATGGCAATTGGTGAATCTGATGAGGAATTATATGAAGAACCAGAGGTAAGTATATCCCATCTCAAAAATAAAATAAAGTTCCTATCTGAAGAAAAACTTTCTGAGTTGCTATTTGATTTCATGGATGATTCCGAAGAAACAACCAAAGAGAAAGAACAACTCTCTAAAGAGTGTGCAGCGCTAAAAGCAAAATGCATGAACCTATAAATCAGAGTAAATGAATCTAAAAAGAAAAACACTGTCTTGATGAACTAGGTTCATCCACTCGAAACTAAGATTCTAGAGCTAAAATCTGAAAATTTAAAATTAAAGCTAGGAACTAGTAAAAAGATTGTTGATCATTGTTATATCATGTTAGAAGAAAATGTGAGAAAACTAAAAGATAAGATGTATACTAAGGATGAACAGATAAGGACACTTAAAGAAGAACTTGGTAAAGTCAAACATGAATTAGATCGAACTTGTAAATGGAATAAATCCTCTGATGCCTTGACATGGCTTCAAGAAAATCATAGTAGCAACCAGAGAGGAATTGGCTTTGGGAGTCAATTGCCCAAGTGGGATCCCAAAAGCAAGCATCTCACTCTCCCTGAGAATAAAATTTGCACCCACTGTGGTAAGACTGGTCATTACAAAATTGAGTGTACTGCAAAAGAGCAGGCCAGTCGAAGAAATGAGAGCTTTGTTAAAAGAAAAAATTGGTTACCAAATTGGGCCAGAAAAAGCTTAATTCATCCTTTCTCTCATAGAAAAGGACCCAAACTAGTTTGGATTCTTAAGACTAACCCCTGATTTCTTTTTGTAGGTTCAAGTGAGAGGAATCAGCCAAATTTGGTACTTGGATAGTGGCTGCTCAAAAACATATGACAGGGAACAAGGAACATTTCCTTTCACTTGAAAACCTCAAAGGAGGAAATGTCTCCTTTGGAAATGGAATGAAAGGTGAAATTATCGGGGTTGGTAAGGTAGATAAGGATGATACATGTTCCATTGAACATGTGTACTTGATAGATGGCTTGAAATATAGCCTGATCAGTGTGTCACAATTGTGTGACAGAGGTAACCTAGTTGCTTTCACTTCCACAAAATGTTTTGTGATTAACCTGCTTACAGACAAGATTGTTTTGCAAGGAAAAATAATGAATAACATCTATGTCATAGACTTGTCCATACTATCAGAAAATGAAATCACTTGCTTAAGTGTGTTGGACAGTGATCCCCTCCTTTGGCACAAAAGAGTTGGTCACGCAAGTCTAAATCAGCTCAACAAATTAGTCTCTAAGGAACTAGTGGTAGGGCTTCCTAACATTAAGTTCAAGGAAGACAAAGTTTGTGAGGCATGTGCATGGGGGAAGCAGGTAAGATCCTCTTTCAAAAGCAAGAAAATGGTCAGTACCACCAGGACGTTGGAACTGGTTCATATGGACTTATGTGGTCCTATGAGAACTCTGAGCAGAGGTGGTAAGAAATATGTAATGGTGCTAGTTGATGATTACTCAAGGTTCACTTGGACCTTATTTCTGACATCTAAAGATGAAGCATTTGATATGTTCACTTCATTTGTTAGAAAAACTCAAAAACAGTTAGGAAATCAACTAGCATCAATAAGATCTGATCATGGTACTGAATTTGAGAATGCAAAGTTTGCTGAATTCTGTGATGAACATGGTATAAATCACAACTTTTCTGCCCCTAGAACCCCACAACAAAATGAGATTGTTGAAAGAAAGAACAGAACTCTTGAAGATATGGCTAGAACCATGCTTCTTTCTAGCTAACTACCCCATAGCTTCTGGACAGAAGCAATAAACACTGCATGCTACATAATAAATAAATGCATGACCAGACCACTAGTAGAGACAACTCCTTATGAATTACTTAAAGGGAGAAAGCCCAACATATCCCACCTTAGGGATTTTGGATGCAAGTTCTTTGTGCACAACAATGGCAAGGATTCCCTAGGTACATTTGATCCCAGAAGTGATGAGGGAGTATTCTTGGGATATTCATCACATTGCAAAGCTTATAAAGTATATAACAAAAGAACTATGTGTGTAGAGGAGAGTGTGCATGTTGTTTTTGATGAAACTAACACTCTTTCTAAGAGACAGGAACCAGAAGATGGGAGCTTGGAATGGTCAGAAGCAGTGAACAAATTGAAGCAATTATGGAAGATGGAACAGATCATGGACCAGGTCCAACTACCCCAAGCAACATGACAGGGGGAACTCAACAGCAAATCACTCTGGACCTTGGCCCTGATCCTGCTACACAAAAATTGGTACTCAAACCACACAGATATCAAAACTCTCATCCTCTTGAGAACATCATAACAGATTTGACATCTGGAATCAAAACAAGATCATCCTTGAAAAATCTGTGTGCGTTTGATGCCTTTCTATCCTTAATCGAACCAAAGAACATTGCTGAAGCTTTACAGGATGCTGACTGGGTAAATGCCATGCAAGAAGAGCTGAATCAATTTGAAAGAAGTCAAGTATGGCACTTGGTACCCAGACCACTAGACAGATCAGTGATTGGCACAAAGTGGATCTTCAGGAACAAACTCGATGAGGATGGAACGGTTACAAGAAACAAGGCCATACGGTTGTCTAAGGATATAATCAAGAAGAGGGAATTGACTATGATGAGACCTTTGCTCTTGTGGCAAGACTGGAGGCAATCGGACTTCTTATACCATTTGTTGCACACATGGAATTCACTCTCCATCAGATGGATGTAAATAGTTCTTTCATCAATGGATATCTAAAGGAAGAAGTATTTGTCAAACAACCTCCAGGTTTTGAAAGCAAGGAGAAACCTGACCATGTATACAAACTTGACAGGGCTTTGTATGGACTCAAACAAGAACCAAGAGCATGGTATGGGCGGCTATCGAAATTCCTGCTAGAACATGGATACAAATGAGGTAAAATTCNGAGCTAAACTTCTTTTTAGGCTTGAAAATCAAGCAAAACTCAAATGGAACAATGATCCATCAACAGAAATATGTGAAAGAATTACTCAAAAGATTTAAAATGGAAGACTCAAAAGAAACTGACACCCCCATAGCCACAACTACAAAATTAGATGTGGATGAACCTGGTTCATCCGTTGATAAAAAGCTATACAGAGGGATGATTGGGTCTTTATTATATCTCACTGCCAGCAGACCTGATATTGTGTTCAGTGTAGGACCGTGTGCTAGGTTTCAGGAAAATCCAAAAGAGTCCCATCTAACTACAGTGAAGAGAATTCTGAGATATCTGAAGGGCACTACTGATTTATGTCTTTGGTATCCTAAAGGTGGTAATTTCGACCTTGTAGGATATGCTGATGCAGATTATGCAGGTTTCCTGATTGACAGGAAAAGTACCTCAGGCATGGCTCACTTTTTGGGCTCTTGCCTTGTGTTTTGGGCCACCAAGAAACAAAACTCTANACTCATGGATTTTGGTATAGAGGTTGGATGCATTCCTATTTTCTGTGACAACACTAGTGCAATTAGCATGACGAAGAACCTGGTTCATCATAAGAGAACCAAGCACATAGACGTCAGACACCACTTCCTAAGAGATAATTATGAAAAAGGAATGATCTCAATTGAATTCTGTGCTACTGACAAACAAATTGATGATATCTTCACTAAGGCACTAAGTAGGGAGCATTTTGAGAGAAACATGCTAGAATTAGGGATGATTAAGATCACCTAATTAAAAAACAAAAATGATTTTTTTTTGCTAGAAACACTAAAATAGGTAGCTACCAGACTAATCATTGCTCAGTATCATGACTTTACTGCCATACTCTTTTGCCATGTATTAATATGATTCCCTGGCTACTAATGATGTTTTTCTATCTTTGTAAATTGAGGCAAATTAAAGACTATAACACGATGAACCTGGTTCATTGCTGCTGATTCATCTGACTGACAAGGTACGTGCTCATCACCATACACTTATTGAAATAATTATAGTCACACATAAGCAGGACTCTATCTATTTGGTTCATTTCAAATTCTCAGTACTTATCCCAAAAGGAACCAGTTTCAAAGAGTCCCATCAAACCTTAATTATCCTAGATTTAGGGAGTTATAACCGTCTAATCACTAACACTCCTACAACGATTAGACTCCCACTTGACCAAGAATTATGCCCGTCGCATAATTAATAACCACATCTTTAAAAGGCCATCATTACCTCCCCTCTTCAAAAGCATAACCGTCGAACCAAGTTCATCATTCCTCTCATACCAAAGCGATGAACATTCTTCTCTCCCCAAATCTTCATAACAATGTCTTATACACCACCCCTGCTTCATCTTCATCAACCACTCCTGATTATGAGGTCGATCTTGACGACACTGGTTAAAATTCTCCATCGATACACAGCTCACATTCTCCAACCAGGTCTTCAACCCCCCAAAATCTTCAAGTTCCTGAATCTATCCCTGAACCCACTCCTTCACCCAAATCTGTCGCAGCCGTTACACCTAGCCCCACTCCAGCCCCCAGAAAACGTAGAGTAAAGATGTTGGCCAGGAAAATAGTTGCCACTGGTTCTCATGCTAGAAAATTGAATGAGATAATTCATGCAAGTAAGGTCCAAGACTCTAAATCTTCCAGCGAGTCCTTCAAATATGCAAATGAGGATGAAGCACGGGGTTCATCTGAAGCTGAAAAGGGAAATCTTGAAGTTGGGTCTGCAACTGAAATGGCTGAAAACAGGTTTATCTTGATTGGATCGATAGTGGATGTAGAGGTACCATATAGGCGAAGAAAAATTGGAAAAAACATAAACATTGAGAGAGAGGGAGAAGGCAGTTCAGAAAGGGGATCTGGGAAGGAAGGTGCCACTCTGGTTATTGGTGGCCCCGCTCCTGTGATTGTTGAGAAAAGAGTCAAAGTTTCAGGGGGAAGAAATTCTGGGGAAGCAGCAGCAGGTCTGGAAAGTCTACAACAAGCAGTAGATGAACCTGGTTCATCTATAGAGGAAACGTTGGCTGAGTTAATGAAAGGTTGGGTGAGTCCTACAATCCCAAAAATAAGAGAACTCCAAAATCCAAGAAAGCTAATACCCCGGTTCCAACCAAGAAGAGAAAAGCTTCATCATCTCCTGATGCTCCTGCCCCAAAGAGTCGTGTTACTAGAAGCACAGTTAGGCAATGAGAAGAGGAATTGGAAAAAGCTCTGAGAAAGATCAAGAAGAAGTCTGCCAAGGGAAAGGCAAAAGTTGGAGAGCCTGTTGAGGCAGTTCATGTTGATGATGATGAGATGGACCTGGTCCATCAGAAGGAGCAACCGGCACCAGTTGAGGTTGAGACACCAAAACCCAAGAAATCTAAGGCTTCTTCCAAGAAGACAACATCTGTGTCTGCCACACCCTCAACAGTTGCAAAGAGGACCAGATCTGCGTCAAAGAAAGTAAAGATTGTTGATGATGAGGAATGGAGTGGAGAAGAAGAGGAAGTGTCTGGTGAGGAGACTGACAAACTCACAATGTTTGGTAAGCATACTATCTTGAAGGGGAAACTGTTTAGAGACCTTGAGGAGTCAGGGATGATTTTCCTGTTGGATACCTTGGATGTGCAAGGGTGGAAGGACATGGTTCTTCACCTTGAGGGAAGGCTGGCTAGGAATGAGTTGGTTGAATTTATGGCCAACGCAGTTGTCAAAGATGGCAGAGTATCCTCCAAGGTTCAAGGGGTTGATATTTCGTTTGATACAAAGGAGTTGGGGACGATATTGCATATCCCTTCTGAGGGTTGTGATGATTACACAAGACAAAAGTGGCCTAATCTGGATGATTTTCCCTCAGCTCTTCAAATCACAAGGTCCTTCTGTGAGAATGAGCAAGAACTAGAGCCCAGGGTAGTGTTTAAGAGTGAGATGAGGCCTCAACACAAATTGTTCTTCGAGTTTGTGATAAAATTTCTGCTGCCTAGGCAAGAGCGAAGGCACATTGCCAGCTACATGGATATCACGCTCATGGAGTGCTTGTACAGGGGTAAACAAATTAATTGGCATGCCTTCATCATCCAGCTCTTGGACAGGGTTGTGAATGGAGCCAAGGCACATGCTATACCTTATGGGTTTATCCTGACTGTTGTGCTTGCTGACTTCAAGGTTGCAGTGAAGAATGCTGAAATGGATACTGCGAAGGACTACATTGGGAAGAATACACTGCTGACTTGTGACTACACTGATAATATTCCTGAGAAACGGCATGTTAATAGCAAGGTCAGGACGCTTGTGCAGGACGATGAGATCAAAGATGCGGAGATCCTTCATTTGAAATCTCGCCTTATTGAGGTTGAAGCTGGGCGGGATGCTCTCAAAGATGAATTAGCCAAAGAAAAGGAGAAGAATGAGGGTGTTCTTCATCAAATGCTCTCTCTTCTTCAAGCCAAGACTACAACCTCCTCTTCCCCTTCCCAGCCTTAGGAGTCCAGTGCCTCTAAAAACCCCCTCTATGACCCAGTTTGGGATTGTTCTGCTTTTTGTTTTCCGTTTTGCTCATGGTTGTGACTGTTCTTAATTCTTTTTGTGTATGGTGTCTGATCTGCTGTGTAATCAATGAATTTTTCTGTTTGGTTATTGATTTTGTCTCAGTTTCTTAAATAGCTTACATTTGATTGGTTTCCTTTGATGATTAATTCATGATTTGCATCTGCAGTTGCCTCAATGCCCATGAGTAACTGTTAATACTTATGGTAAGTTTATCATTTTGCAACTTTTTGATGATGACAAAAGAGAACTCCCGGACTACTGGTACTGAATCAATCGCGGGAAACTCTGCGGTAGTATCCCAAACATAGGCTAGATAATCCAAACAACCCTTCTCGACCATGTTTCGAGCCTTCATAAAAGATATGATGTTTTATACGTTAATATCACACAAGAGGGGGGGGGGGGGTGATTTGTGTGGTGTCCAATTTTCGAGTGTTGTCGTTATAGAAGGACATGGTTCTTCTATGTGTTCCAACTTGTACTGTTGTGGAATAATAAATGCAGAAAAGTAAAGAACACATAGATTTTTATGTGGAAAAAACCTGGCTCAAAAGGTGAAAAACCACGACCTACTACTCAGTAGGATTTTCTCCAAACACTTCACTACAACAATGAGCCAAACATCATTTACAAAATAAACTCTTTTGTAAACTTAAGGATTAACTCTAACCCTTTGTGGAAAACTAGCCTCTAGCTATTTGCGACAAACTTCAAGTTAACTATAACTTGAACACTCAGTACCTATAACAATTGCTTCTACATAAAGCTGAAAGGTACAATTTGTAATCACCTACTACAAATAAACTAGACTAAAAGACAACAGATGGAACTAGTTCTTCTAGCTGGTTCAAGTAGCTCCAGATTCGCACTCTCCAATTTGGCTCGAACTGCTTGCAAAATTTCTTCACGAATTTTGCTCTCAATTCTTGATAAATTTCTGTTTTTGTGCGTCTATATACAATAAGAACAATCTGCAATTTATAGGAGTTAGTAGATAAGGAATTAACTAGAATCCTAATGCAACTCTTCCTTGGTAGAAGAGTTCTAGTCAAACTCAACTCCTAAATCCTTCCTTATCTTAGATTCTGTTCTTATTGAATAAGAAGTCCTTCTCCAATTTTGTGTTTGCAATCTTTTCGATCAGAAGATATCGCAATTTTACCAGAATACATTTATCTCATGCATGTGCATCTCATGTGCCTTTAACTATGCTGGTCTATGTCACCTGTGATGGACCTGGTTCATCTCGGAGGACCTTTGTCAATCTTCAAAACTATTTCCTTTCTTGGGCCAACAAATTCCCCTTTTTGATGATGACAAACTTTGTGCTTCAGGCTTATTTCAGCTTAGTCCAACATTGGCACATATAAGAGTATTAAGCATTTATCACAAACAACCAGGTTCATTAGGTTATAAATATCACATGTTCAGAGCACAAACTATCTTCCCCCTTTTGTCATCATCGAAAAGTTGCAAAAAAATTGTGTGAATCCCAGATTTTTAACACTTACTCATGGCCATTTGGGCAACTGCATATGAAATAATGGATTAATCATCAATAATCAACTAAGAATTCAAACTATCAAAAAATAGAGATACTGAATCAGAGCAAAAAGCATCAAATTTCATTGATAGAGCGAATACGATTCTACCACAATCCACAAAATAAAACAAAAACAGTTAAAACAAGAGCAACAAACTAAAATTCTGAATCTGGGTCACTAAAAGTTCTAGGCAGGCTAGGAAATTAAGGCTTGGAAAAATTGCAGGCCTAGTTCATTTAGCCAAGATGGATGGTTCAACAGACTTAGAAACAGATGAAGACTTCTTTAGGAAGTCTTGGCTTTCTTGGGATTAGGGGTCTGAACCTCTACCTCTACCACTTTTTCACTTTGATGGACCAGGTCGATCTCATCCACTTCAACAGCCTCAATAGGCTCAACAACCTTTTCTTTCCCTTTTTCCACTCTTTTCTTCTTACTCTCCTCTAAAAGCTCTCTTCAACTCGTCCTCACTTTGCTTTACCTTTCTCCCTGTAGTTCTTCCTCTTGGAAGAGAAATATTAGAAGTCTTAGAAGGAGCAACTTTTCTTTTCTAACTTTCTCTTGTTGTTCCAGACGTTTGAGCTTTAGGAGTTCTTTTCTTCTTTGGATTGTAATTATCGCCTAAAATTTTAGCAGATCCGCCAGGGTTTCCTAAGTAGATGAACCAGGTTCATCTGTACCTTTCTTAAATTTACTAACCCTTCAGCGGTTTCTCTTGATTCACTTCCCCCTTCGTTCTTGCTACTTTCTTCCTCCTTTTCTGGCTCAGCTCCACAAATAGCCATTCTAAAAGATTCAGAGGTGGGTGAAGAATCAACCACTTCTTTCCCTTTTCCCTTTCTCATTACTCCGTACTCCCCCTTCTCAATTTTTTTTAATTTAATTTTACCACCTATTCTTATTGTTTCTGGAAACTCCACATCTATTACAGACCCAACGAGTATGAACCTATTTTCTATGTTTTTCAGCAACATCAGAGATAACCTCAGAAGAAGGACTTGGGACAGATGTCACCCGAGTCATCAAAAATTTGGGAATGGTTTTGTAAGGGAGGGGATGTCTTGAATGAACTTTTAGTTTTGAATTGATGGTTAAAAGGCTTCCCTAGAATCTAGGTATTTTAATTTGGTGAAGATTCTTGTTGAAACAGAACTGGTTCAAAGTCAAATGGATAGGCTTTGAAAAGATTTTGAGTTTGGGCAGAGTTATGATCATGATTTAATTATTAGTATTTCAAAGTGTGCAGAGTGTAGAACACATACCTCGCCTTTCAGATGAACCAGCACGATGAACCAGGTTCATCATTTCAGAATCCTCTTGATCAAGCCTCAATTTGCAAAGATAGAAAAAATTTCATTTGTGATCAGTGAGTCATATCAAAACATGGCATAAGAGTATACTTTTTACAGTATGAGACTGAGCAATTGTTAATCTGATTATTTACACCCGTTTTAGACTTTTCTAGCCAAATTTTCTCTTTGTTTTCATTTTTTTTAATGTATTTATATTCTGAACTGGTTCAATTAAGTGATCTTAATTATCCCTAATAGTAACCTGTTCCTTTCAAAATGCTCTCTACTTAGTGCTTTTGTAAAGATATATGCATGGTTTCACAACCAACTAGTTACTCCTTGATGTTCCTTCATTGCTTTGTTGCTTTGGAACAAGTTCAGGTACAGGTTCCAACGAAGTTTGGGAATTATTTTGTTCTATTCCCCCTGTCATGTTTCCCGGGATGGATGAACCTGTTCCTTACTCCAGTGTTGCTGTAGTTTTGACTGAGTTTCTGACCAGCCCAATTTCTTCATCATCTTGTTCATTACCAACCCCAATGATTTCACCTTTCTTTCCATTTCCAAAGGAGACATTTCCTCCTTTGAGGTCCTCAAGTGAAATGAACTAGTCCTTGTTGCCAGTCATGTGTTTTGAGCAGCCACTATCCATGTACCATATTTGGATACTCCCTTTCACTTGAATCTACAAAAGAAAGTCAGGGGTTAGTCTTAGGAACCCAAATTAGTTTGGGTCCCTTTCTATAAGCAAAAGGATGAATTAAATTCTTTTTAGCCCAACTTGGTAGCCAATTCTTCCCTCGAACAAAACTTTTGTTCTTTTGACTGGCCTTTTATTTTTCATTACATTCACTTTTAAAGTAACCAGTCTTACCACAGTGAGTACAAATCTTGTTCTCAGGAAGAGTGAGGTACTTGCTTTTAGGATCCCACTTAGGTAGCGGATTCCCAAAGCCAAGTCCTCTTCTATTGCTACTATGATGTTCCTGTAGCCATGTCAAAGCATCAGAGGACTTGTTCCATTTGCTAGTTCTATCTAGTTCATGCTTGACCTTGCTTAGATCCTCCTTAAGGACTCTTATCTGCTCATCTCTTTTGTACAACTCGTCTTTCATTTTTCCTAGATTTTCTTCTAATGTGAGTTTTGTGTGATCAACTTTGTTATTACCTGTTCCTAATATCAGTTTTAGATTTTCAGATCTTAGCTCTAAGACAGTGGTGTCAAAATCATGAACCTGGTTCTTTAACTCATCATTTTTACTATCACTTTCTTTATCCCTAAGTTCCAGATTTTTGCACTTAGCTTTCAAATCACACACTCCTTAGACAGTTATTTCTTTTCATTGTTTAGAGCCTCAGATTCATCAATGAAATCCAGGAGTAACTCAGATAGCCTTTCTTTAGACAAAAATATAATCTTGTCTTTGAGATGAATTATACTTACCTCAGATTCCTCATCGGATTCTCCAATTGCCATAAGTGCTTGTTCATCTCCATCTTCATCATCTGACTCCTCATCTGAACTTTCACCCCAAGCAGCAACCATTGCCTTTGTTGATGTTCTATTTTTCTTGGGTTGAACATGTTCCTTCTTCCTATTCCTTCGTTCAGCCTTTTCTTTCTTCCATTCAATTTCCCATTGAGGGCAGTTTTTGATATGGTGATCAGTCTTGCAACACTTGTAACACTCCTCATTGGTTTGTTTTTCAGGAACCCTTGGTTTGTTATAGCTTCCACTTCTTGAAGGAACCTTTGCTCTCATTAGGTACTTCTTGAAGTCCTTTGTGATCATGGTCATTTCATCCTCCTCCAGATCAGCTTCTTCAGTGATTCTGAATGCCAAACTCCTTTCCTTCTTGGGACCATCCATCTTCATAGTCTGCCTTCTAAGTTCATAGGCAGTGAGATTTCCAATCAGCTCATCCAGCTTAAGAGTTGCAATGTTCTTAGATTCCTGAATGGCTGTAATTTTGCTTTCCCAAGAGACTGGCAAGACCCTTGTTAGAATTTTCTCAACCTTGTCTTCTTCAAGAATGACCTTCCAAGAGACTTGAGTTCATTGGTCAGTGTAGTGAACCTAGTATACATCTCTTGGTTGGTCTCTCCTTCCTTCATGGTGAAATTCTCATATTGAGAATATAGTAGAGTTCCTCTTGACCTCTTCACTTGAGGTGTTCCTTCATGAGCCACTTGCAAAGTGTCCCAAATTTCTTTGGCAGTGGTACAACTTTGAATTCCGCTATACTCGTCTGGACCGAGTCCACACACAAGCCATTTCTTAGCCTTAGCATTTTTCTCCCACTTTCTCAAATCCTCAGCAGTGCAGTCAGCTCTAGTCTTTGTCACATCTACTCCTTCAGCAGTCTTCTTCACGGTGGCTAAAAGACCGTCAATGACTATGTCCCATAGTTCATAGTCTTCTCCAATTAAGTGATC
Organism: Nicotiana knightiana; assembly: GCA_005239525.1. NCBI lineage: Eukaryota > Viridiplantae > Streptophyta > Magnoliopsida > Solanales > Solanaceae > Nicotiana > Nicotiana knightiana. The sequence continues at coordinate 118,115 of ML416226.1, read as the reverse complement.
CTTCATCCTATTCTTCCACCAGGAGTAGTACTGGCCATTGAAGAGTGGAGGCCTAACAGTTGATTGCACTTCCCAGTTGCCAGGTGGTGCACTCATCTTGATCTTTTCCTAAGGTATTAGCCTCTTCAAGGATAACCCGCTCTGATACCAATTGATATTTTATACGTCAATACCACACAAGAGGGGGGGGGGGGGATTTGTGTGGTGTCCAATTTTTGAGTGATGTCGTTATAGAAGGACCTGGTTCTTCTATGTGTTCCAACTCGTACTGTTGTGGAATAATAAATGCAGAAAAGTAAAGAACACATAGATTTTTACGTGGAAAACACCCGGCTCAAAAGATGAAAAACCACGACCTACTACTCAGTAGTATTTTCTCCAAACACTTCACTACAACAATGAGCTAAACATCATTTACAAAATAAACTCTTTTGTAAACCTAAGGATTAACTCTAACCCTTTGTGGCAAACTAGCCTCTAGCTATTTGCGACAAACTTCAAGTTAACTATAACTTGAACACTCAGTACCTATTACAATTGCTTCTAGATAAAACTGAAAGATACAATTTGTAATCACCTACTACAAATAAACTAGACTAAAAGACAACAGATGGCACTGGTTCTTCTAGCTGGTTCAAGTAGCTACAGATTCGCACTCTCCAATTTGGCTCGAGCCGGTTGCAAAATTTCTTCACGAATTTTTCTCTCAATTCTTGATAAATTTCTATTTGTGTGCGTCTATATACAATAAGAACAATCTGCAATTTATAAGAGTTAGTAGATAAGGAATTAACTAGAATCCTAATGCAACTCTTCCTTGGTAGAAGATTTCTAGTCAAACTCAACTCCTAAATCCTTCCTTATCTTAGATTATGTTCTTAATGAATAAGAAGTCCTTCTCCAATTTCGTTTTTGCAATCTATTCGATCAGAAGATATCTCAATTTTACCAGAATACATTTATGTCATGCATGTGCATCTCATGTGCCTTTAACTCTACTGGTCTATGTCACATGTGATGGACCTGGTTCATCTCGGAGTTCCTGTGTCAATCTTCAAAACTATTTCCTTTCTTGGGCCAACAAGATATAACTTTACTAGATGTACAGACAGACGAACCCTTCCATTCCAATCTAGGCAACTCTGGCATCGCTAAGGTAACAATCTTGGCATGACAATAAAGGATGGAGTGATACGGGGATAGCCAGTCCATGCCCAGGATGACCTCAAAGTCGGTCATATCAAGCAACAAAAGATCCGCTCTAGTCTTATATCCACAGAATGTGACCACACATAACCGATAGATCCGATCCACAACAACAAAATCCCCCACAAGAGTGGATACATAAATAGGAGTACCCAAGGAATCACTAGGAATACCTAGGAAATGAGCAAGCAGAGATGACACATATGAATAAGTATACCCTGGATCAAATAGTACTGAAGTATCTCTACCGCAGACAGAAATAATACCTGCGATCATGGCATCTGAGGCCACTGCATCTGTTCTGGCCGAAAAAGCATAGAACTTGGCTGGATCGCCACCTGGCTGGCCTCTACCTGTCTGGCCTCCACCTCTAAGACGACCCATACCCACCTTCCCTCCACCTCTAGGTGGCCAGATAGCTGGTGGGACAGCTGGTGCTGTAATTATTGGAATTTGGCCCTACTGCACTGCCTTGCCCCGAAGCCTGGGGCAAAATCTCCGCACATGACTAAGATCCCCGCACTCAAAACAACCTCTCAGCGCGGTGATCTTCTACCTCGAGTCTAACCCTGGTAGCCTGAATACCTACTTGAAGAACCCTAAATGGCTGGTGGATGAAATGAACTCTCTGGCATGGCACTGAAATAGGCACCGGGAGAACTCTAATGGCCTGAGTACCCACTGGAAGAACTCTGAATAGCTAGCGGGCAATAAGAACTCTCTGGCATAGAATTGAAATAGGGTCATGCTGGAGCACCCCGTGGAGGCGGCGATGCTGGATATGGGGGCCTACTAGGTTGACCCCTCTTGAACTAACCTCTGCCCCCTGCTGGGGGCACCTCTATACTCTCCGGAGTAACTGACCCTCTTGTCCTGTTGCATCTTCTCTCTACCCCTCTGATGATAACCCTCAATCCTCCGAGAAATATCCACTACTAGCTGGTAGGAAGTCCCCATCTCCACCTTCCAGGCATACTAGCCTGAATACCTGAGTGCAACCCCGCAAAAAACCTCTGCACTCTCTCCGCCTCAATAGGAAGTATCATAAGTGCATGGCGAGACAACTCAGAGAATCTCGCCTCATAATCGGTCACTGACATCTGACCCTACTGGAGCTACTCAAACTAGAACCGCAACTCTTCCCTCTGAGAGGATGGAATATACCTGTCCAAGAATAGGCGTGTGAACTGGTCCCAAGTCATGGGAGGAGAACCTGCTGGTATGCCAAGAAGATAAGACTTCCACCAAATCCACCCCGTGAGAATCCAATATACTCATGTTGTGCAGTCTGTCCCTGCACCTATCAATGAAGTCCTAGGGATCCTCATGTCTCTCACCCCCGAAGACAGGAGGGTGAAGCTTGGTTCATCTATCCAGCAGTTTCTGTGGCTCACCGGTCGTAGCTGGTCTAGGCTCAGGTACAGCTGCTGCAACTGGCTGGGCTTCACCCATGGGTAGTGTTCCTGGGTTGTGATATACAACAGTTGCATGCCCAGGAGCCTGAGAAGTAGGGGTCTGTGCTCCCCTTCCCGCCTGAGATGTGGCTGGGTCTGCTGGAAATAATCCAGCCTGGGTCACAGAATTCATGAACCGTAGCATACGTCCCATGACCTCCTGAAAGCCCGATGTTGTCATGAAATCGACCGGAGCTGGCTCTGCTGCGGGCACCTCGCCCTGTTCCTTAACTATGGGATTGGATCTGCTGGTGGTGAAACTGGGACAACTCTAGGACATCCTCATTCCCTACCTCGGCCCCCCCGGCCTCTGCTCTGGAACGTCTTCCATGCGAGTTCTCACCATCTGTGAGAGAGTAAGAGGAAAAAACTTAGTATAACATCAACTGCATGATAGGAGATGAATAAAAAGTAGTTTCCTAACACCCTATAGCTTCTCGAAGATAAGTACGGACTGCTCCGCACCGATCTACAAGACTCTATTAGGCCTGCCCATAACTTGTTTGACCTACGTAAACCTAGTGCTCTAATACTATGTTGTCACGACCAAATTTCATATTAGGCCGTGATGGCGTCCAACACTGTTGCTAGACAAGCCAACAGTGAACAACCTAGTGATTTCCCATTATTAATGAGTCTTCCAAGTAATAACTTTCCTTAATTTAAAATATTTAGTGAGAAACAGATTTAAATTAATAAAACGAAAGCAGCTAAATGTATGTATGACCATAGGAACAAAACCAAAATCACAAGTCTACTAGTGTGTGCTAAGATCTGGTGTCACAAGTATGTGGACAACTGGTAGAATATACAAAATACTTCTACTCTACTGTCTGAAATAGAATAGACAGAAAATAAATCAAAAGAGAGGCTCCGACATGCTGCTGAACGGCTTGGAAGGGCAGCTCACCGTGAAATCTCGGACCAGGATCAAGTATGCGCGCCAGACGGATATCCAAATGCACCTGCCTCAGCTCCTGCACATTTAAGTGCAGAACTGTAGCGTGAGTACATAAAACAACATGTACTCAATAAGTATCCAGTCTAACCTCGAAGAAGTAGTGACGAGGGGTCGACTTTGACACTTACTAAGGCTAATGATAATAAGTCAAAATTATAACTAAGCATGGATTAGAGGGAATATACTGAAAACTTAATAACAGGAGATGATAAATATCCTTTTTACAAATTTTAAATCCCAAAACATTGAAGCAATATCAATTATGAGAAGTCCCAAGAGTTTATCATGCGCAAATAATGTCGAGGTCGTACGACCCGAACCAACATAATAATATTTAAAATGTGCAATGCCGAGGGTCGAATGAAACGAACCATAGATGTATCTATCTACTACCGAGGCGTTCGACCCGCTTCACAAATAGAAAATACTCTTAAAGAAACACAAGTTTTACAATAATAGTCAAGTGTTTTATTTACAACCTCAACTAAATGAAACTTAACCGTTTTTAGAATTCTTTTATAAATTTTGAAATATGACTTAGGCAATCCAATTAACAAGTAAGGGCACAACCATTTCAAGTATAGCAAGATATGGGTCCTAGACTACCCGGATTATAGCATAATTAGTAGCTACGCACGGACTCTCGTCACCTCGTACATACGCAGCCCTCCCACAAATAGAAACACGTACTAATTAATTCACCTATGGGGTAAATTCCATCTTACAAGATTAGAAAAGAGACTCACCTCGTCTCAAAGCCTACTTTCCGATCCAAGATTATGCTCAAACTCTCAATTTGGTGCCAAACGACTCGAAACTAGTCAAATGTTTTATAAGATAGTCAATTTATGCTCAAAAGTTCATGTCCTAACTATTAAAGTGATTACCCAACCCCTATTGAAGAGTTCCTAAAATTTGGCCCCGGGTTTACGTGCCCGGATTTCCAAAATTTTCGAAGAAAATTGTTACCTATAACTCATGAAGTCAAATACATGTTTTTCATCAAATTCATAACCATTTTCGTGGTCAAATCCCATTTTTACCCAAAACCTAGATTTTCATCTAAACCCTTGATTTCACCAATTTTTACATGTTAATCTACCCATAATCTATGTATTTAACTAATGTTGTGTAGAAATTACATACCTCAAATTTCTAGGTGAAAACCTTCTTTCAAAAGCTCCAAAAATCGCCCAAGAAATGAAAGAAAATGAGCTAAATGGTTTAAGTCCCGCATCTAATAAGCGGGGCACAGGTCTCTGATGTCACATTTGCTACACCAGGTTCGCAAATGGAAAGGTCGCAAATGCGAAAGATTTGTTCAAAAGCGGACCCTGGGCTTCTACTTCACAAATGCGACTAAAGTGTCGTAAATGCGAACACTGCTGAGGTCGCAAATACGGCTTAAGTGTCGCAAATGCGAACACCGCCCCAGGTCAAGATTCTTCGCAGTTGCGCAGCTCTTCTCGCAAATGCAAGGCTCGCAAATGCGAACAATTTCTCGCATTTGCGAGACCTGCAGCACCAACAATAAAACACCAGAAAACTTAAGTGTTTTCTCATCCTCCCCATCGTACGAAACTCACCCGAGCCCTCGGGGCTCAACACCAATCACCTATACAAGTCTAATAACATCATACAAACTCGCTCGAGCGATCAAAACACTAAAATAACATAAAAACCATGAATCGGATGCCAAAACGCATGGATTGACTCATGAACTCAAAAACTTCTAAAACGACTTCCACATGTCCGATTCCTAATCAACTCGGAATAACGCCAAATTTTGCGGGCAAGTCTTAAATGACATTACAGAACTATTCACGGTCTTGGAATTCCATTTGGACCTCTATATCACCAAAACCTACTCCAAACCAAATTCAAAGAACTTCAAAAACCTTCAAAGAACCAACTTTTAGTATTAGGCGCCGAAACGCTCCTGGTTCATCCAAAACCCGATCTGAGCATACCCCCAAGTCTGAAACCATCATACCAACCTATTGGAATCGTCAAATCCTGATTCAAAGGTCGTTTACCTAAAATGTTGATTGAAGTCAAACTTAGCCTTTTAAGGCCAACTTAAGGAACCAAGTGTTCTGATTTCAAATCGAACCCTTCCAAATTTCGAACTAACCATCCCCACAAGTTATAAAACAGTAAAAGCACATATAGGAAGTCTTATTTAGGGGTACCAGATTCAAACCATGATATCATATACGAAGTCATATCATATTCGAATGGGGAATTAGATCCATATGCGTGTAAGATTATGCTGGATAATGGGATGATTTATCCGGACAATAAAGATGAAGTATAATTCTTTTTATAAATAAATATTTGATAATTGGTCAGAACATAAGGAATATATATCAAGTCGTTGTGATGTACTTAATTTAGGGTGGTCATCATTGGACTTGCAATACATAAGATATAAAGGAGAATCATTTCAAATGAAAACTAAGAAAAGACTTTTTATTTTGATAAAGAAATCGATATCAGACCGTTAACTCTTAAGCGGCGTATTTTTTTAAGTAATGATCTTATCCGTGGAAGTGGGATAAACTTGTCCCCAAATATTGTCATTATTGCGATACCGAGCTGAGACAATTCATATGTAGTTGTCCCTCTAGTGTTGGCGTTTGAAGTATGGAAGCTTGAGCATTGAAAACTCAATCCAAATTTCTTGCTCTTTCATCGGTCTGAGTCCTGAAAAAAGGCATAGGGGACAAGAAGCATATAGATGAAGATAACACTTTACCATTTTTGGTCAGACAACCTTCTTCGAAATATGCATAACCAGATCTATAAATCTAAAATCTACCAAGAACAAGAGGCTGCTACAACCGGAATGTAGGTACATCTTCAATGCCAGCTCCTGCCATACACAACAACATCAACTCCAAAATCTGCACTCAAGATACAAAAGTATAGTATGAGTACAACCGACCCCATGTACTCACTAAGTAACAAACCTAACCTTAGGTTGAAAGCAGTAACAAGCTCAAAATAAGGTTAGTGTACCACACCAATGTAACTACCCGATCAGTCGTTTTGAGTATTTTAGCCCGATCCCCTATTTATTGCCTAAACTATGTTATATTATGGTTACGTGATTCGTCGGGATGTTTGGTTTTAATTTTGGATGATTTTTGATTGTTATTGTTGACACACCTATGCAAATTATGGTTGATCCATTAGCTATTTATTGTGGAAACACCATTGTTGTTGACTTTTTTGGCAAGTTGTGATATTGGGCACTTGAGGAGTCTCAACAATAACAGCCGGAATGAAGGCTCCCGTGGTGATATAAGGAAAGATTGTGAACTGTTTTGTGATTTTGAGACTACGAGGCGGTACCTCGATAGTGGCTCTTGTTGATACTTTTCCAATACTTCACTTGTGTTTTTATTGTTTGTTTCCTTGAATATCATTCCTTGTTTCCTTCTGTGATGCATTATTTGCCTTAGTTCAGTATAACTAACCTTGGAATATTTTCCTTATTATTTCATTTCATTGTTATCATTATTACACTGCCATACACTTGTCCAGTTCTTCTTATTTATTTCAGTAGGGCCTTGACATGATCTCGTCAATACTCTACTGAGGTTAAGCTTGACACTTACTGGGTACCGTTGTGGTGTATTCATGCTACGCTTCTGCACAATTTTTGTGCATATCTAGGTACCTCTTACCAGTCCAGGAAATAGTGAGACGAGCCCAGCTTCAAAGATTTCAAGGTACACCTGCCAGCGTCTGCATGCCTATGAGTCAACCTCTATCTATTTCTATATCTTCTCCACTGTTAGATATAGTTGTATAGGGATGATTATGACACTGTTGTAGAGCTTGTGACTCGTTATCACTATCTGGGAAATTGTATATGCTGAGTTGCGGAGTTTTCATAGTTGTTGAGTATTTGAGAGTTTATTCATTATTTCCGTTATATTCCGCATGTTTGTTAGCCTGACCTAGTCTTAGATAATAGATGCCATCACGACATCCTATGGAGGGAAATATGGTCCGTGAAAAGTTAGTATCAGAGCTCTAGGTTCGCAGGTGTTATGAGTTACAAAAAAGTTTAGTAGAGTCTTGCGGATCGGTACAGAGACGTCTGTACTTTTCTTATCATTCGAATTTATTGACTTAAAAATTCTAAATCTCTACCTTTCTATTATCTGACCAGATGGTGAGGACATGCACAGCTAAGTCAGATGATTAGACACCCATGCCCCGTGCTAGAGCCGCGAGAGGCCGGGGCCGGGGCTGGGGTAGAGGCCGACGACGGGCACGTGATGAAACCAGAGCAGCTACCTGAGTTGTGACAGAGGAGTCGCCAGTAGCCCTAGTTGGAGGACAGGCACCTGAGACACCTGTTACACCCCAGCACTTTAGGGGACCCTCGCCCAGTTTTTGAACATGTTTAGAACTCTAGCTCAGGCTGTGTTGATTCCACTTTATTGTGCCACATCTCAGGCCGGGGGAGGAGCACAGACTCTCACCGGCCGTACCCTAGAGTAGCGGGTTACAGTTGAACAATTCCCAGAGGCTATACCAGTGCAGCCAGTTGTCCCAGTCCAGCCCGAGGTTAAGGCAACAACATCTGAGGGGGAGTAGCTCAGGCCTCCTACTTTTAGCGGTTTAGCTTCAGAGGATGCACATGGTTTTCTTGAGGAGTTCCACCATATCCTCGATACTATGGGTATTGTGGAGTCGAGTGGGGTTGCTTTCACTATGTTCCAGCTTAATGGAGGGGATTATCAGTGGTGGCGAGCGTATGAGTTGGGTAGCCCAGCCGAGGCAGCTTCACTCACCTGCGCTCAGTTCTCAGAGATGCTCATGAGTGAGTGAGTTCCCCAGAGTCTTCAGGATGCATGGCACGCAGAGTTTAAGCGGTTACTCAGGGTGCTATGACCGTATCAAAGTATGTAGTCCGGCTCAGCTAGTTGTCCAAACATGCACCTGCATTAGTTTCCACTATTAGAGAGCGAGTCCGTCGATTTATCGAGGGGATCAAAGCTGGTATTAGATTCAGTATGTTTCGAGAGTTGGCGACTGATACCCAAAACCAGCAGGTTTTGGAGATCGCTAGGATATTGGAGGGTATGTGGAGTCGGGGGAGAGAGGAGAGGGAGGCCAAGAAGCCTCCTGATTCTGGCAAATACAGTGGCGTCCGTACCCCAGTTGCAACCCGTCATGGTAAAGTTTATGTGACCCGTCCTGTTCATTCAGCAATCCGAGCTTCCAGTGGTATTCCGGCTACTCCTAGGTTTCAGGTTTCCCATTATGCACTGACACTGTCTAGTGCACCTCCTACATGAGGTGCTTTCAGCGGTCAGTCCAGCCGACCAGGCTCGAGCCAGTTTTAGCATCCAAATCCTCCAAGAGCTTGTTTTGAGTGTGGTGATACTCGTCACATGGTGAGGGGCTGCCCAAGACTCAGGAGGGGTGCACCTCCACAGACTACTTAGGCTCCACGCATTCCACAAGGTCCTCAGGCTTCTCAAGCCATGGTTACCACACCAGTTGCCACTCTACCTGCACAACCAGCTAGAGGTGGAGGTTGGGCAAGTAGAGGTCTCCTTATAGGGGGAGGCCATGTCAGGTGTTAAACGGAGGCAGTTGTATCAGATTCAGTCATCATAGGTATTATTCTGATTTTTCATAGAGATGCATCAGAATTATTTGATCCACGCTCCACTTATTTGTATTTGTCATCTTACTTTGCTCCGTATTTGGGTATATCCCGTGATTCTTTCAGTTCTCATGTTTATGTGCCTAAGACTGTGGGAGATTCTATTGTAGTTGACCGTGTGTATTGGTCGTGTTTAGTTGTTCTTGGTGGTTTTGAGAACAGATCTGATCTATTGTTGCTCAATATGGTAGATTTTGATTTTATTTTGGGCATGGACTTGTTGTCTCCCTATCATGCTATTCTTGATTTTCATGCCAAGACAGTGGTGTTGGCTATGCAAGGTTACCGCGGTTCGAGTGGAGGGGTACTTTGGATTATGTTCCTAGCAGGGTGGTTTCCTTCCTTAAGGAACATTAGATGTTTGGGAAGGGATGTGATGCATATCTAGCCTATGTGAGGGATGTCAGTGTTGATACTCCTACCATTGAGTCAATCCCAGTAGTGAGAGACTATCTATATGTATTTCCGGTGGATCTTCAGGGCATGCCGCCTGATAGGGATATCGATTTTGGTATTCGTTTGTTGTTGGGCACTTCTCCCATTTCTATTCCACCATATCGTATGGCCCTAGCAAAGTTGAAGGAGTTAAAGGTGTAGTTTCAAGAGTTGCTTGATAATGGCTTCATTCGGCCCAGTGTGTCACCTTGGGGTACTCCGATCTTATTTGTAAAGAAGAAGGATGGTACTATGCTCAGGTGTTTTGATTATCGCTAGTTGAATAAGGTTACATTGAAGAACAGGTATCCATTGCCACACATTGATGACTTATTTGATCAGCTACAAGGTGTCAGGGTGTTCTCCAAGATTGATTTGCGGTCGGGTTATCATCAGTTGATGCTTTGGGATCCATATATTTGGAAGACTACCTTCAGGACTCTGTATGGTCATTACGAGTTCCTTGTGATGTCAATTGGGTTGACCAATGCCCCAACAACATTCATGCACTTGATGAACAATGTATTCCAGCCCTATATTGACTCAGTCATTATTGTTTATTAACAACATCTAGGTTTACTCCCGGACCCGAAAAGATCATGAGAAGCACTTTAGGATCATGCTCAAGACCTTGAGAGAAAAGAAGTTGTATGCAAAATTTTCGAAGTTTGAGTTCTGGCTTGATTTTGGTGGCGTTTTTGGGTCATGTAGTGTCGAGTGAGGGGATCAAGGTAGATCCGAAGAATATTGAAGCAGTGCAGACTTGGCCCAGACCGTCTTCAGCTATTGATATCTGGAGTTTTCTTGGTTTTGCAGGGTATTACCGTCGTTTCGTGGAGGGTTTCCCATCTATTGTTACACCTATGACCTGACTGACCCAGAAAGGTGTCCCGTGCAGGTGGACTATGGAGTGTGAGGAGAGCTTTCAAAAGCTCAAGACTACTTTGACTACAACCCCAGTGTTGGTGTTTCCTACGGATTCAGGGTGTTACACTGTGTAGTGTGATGCGTCATGTGTTGGCCTTGGCGCGTGTTGATGCATGATAGTAGGGTGATTGCCTACGCGTCTAGACAGTTTCAGGTACATGAGAAAAATTATCCTATCCATGACCTTGAGTTAGCATCTATTGTTCATGCCTTGAACATTTGGCGGCACTATTTTTACGGTGTCCCTTGTGAGGTCTATACCGACCACCGGAGTCTACAACACCTGTTCAAATAGAAAGATCTAAACTTGCGGCAGTGGAGGTGGATAGAGTTTCTTAAGGGATATGATATCACCATCCTATATCATCCTAGGAAGGCCAATGTGGTGGTCGATGCCTTGAGTTGAAAGGCGGAGAGCTTGGGTAATTTAGCATATCTACCGGTAGCAGAGAGGCCATTAGCATTAGACATTCAGGCCTTGGCCAAGAAATTTTTTAGACTGGATGTTTCGGAGCCAAGTCAAGTTTTGGCTTGTGTGGTTTCTTGGTCTTCTCTTTATGATTGTATCAGATAGTGTCAGTATGATGATCCCCATTTGCTTGTCCTCAATGACACGGTTCAGCATGGTGATGCTAAGGAGGTTACTTTGGGGATGATGGTGTGTTGCGGATGCAGGGCTGGCTATGTGTGCCCAATGTAGATGGTTTAAGTGAATTTATTCTTCAAGAGGCCCATAGTTCGCAGTATTCCATTTATCCGGGTGCCGCTAAGATGTATAAGGACTTGATACAACACTATTGGTGGAGGGGAATAAAGAAATACATTGTGGAGTATGTATCTTGGTGTCTAAATTGTCAGCGGGTGAAGTATGAACATCACCGGCTAGGTGGATTACTTTAGAGGTTAGAGATTCCTGAGTAAATGGGAGCGCGTTGCCATGGATTTTGTTGTTGGGCTCCCACGGACTTAGAAGATGTTTGATGCTTTATGGGTGATTGTGGATAGGTTGATCAAGTCGACTCATTTCATTCCAGTGGTGATGCTTATTGTTCAGAGCAGCTGGCTCAGGTCTATATTCGCGAGATTGTCTAACTTCATGGCATGCCGGTATCCATCATCTCTTACTGGGGTACACAGTTTACATCGCGATTCTGGAAGGGCGTACATCGAGAGTTGGGCACACGGGTTGAGTTGAGTACATCATTCCACCCTTAGACAGACGGACAATCCGAGCGCACTATACAGATATTAGAGGATATGCTTGGTGCATGTGTGATGTATTTCAGGGGTTCTTGGGATCAGTTCTTGCCGCTTGTGGAGTTTGCCTACAATAACAACAACTACCAGTCAAGCATTCAGATGGCTCTGTATGAGGCCTTGTATAGGAGGTAGTGCCAGTCTCTAGTAGGTTGGTTTGAGCCGGTTGAGGTTAGGCTATTGGGAACTGACTTGGTTCAAAATGCTTTGGAAAAGGTTAAGTTGATACAGGAGCGACTTAGTACACCCCAGTCTAGACAGAAGTGTTATGCGGATCGGAAGGTCTACGATGTTGTATTCATGGTTGAGGAGCAATTCTTGCTCCATGTTTCGCCCATGAAGGGTGTTATGAGGTTCGGGAAGAAGGGCAAGTTGAGCCCTATGTATATTGGACCTTTTGAGATTTTTGAGAGGTTTGGTGATGTGGCCTACAAGCTTGCACTACCTCCAAGTCTAGCTGCAATCCATCTAGTATTCCATGTTTCTATGCTCCGAAAGTATCACGGTGATCCATCCCATCTCTTAGATTTCAGCTCAATCCAGTTGGACAAAGATTTGTCTTATGTTGAGGAGCCGGTGGCCATCTTGGACAGGCAGGTCCAAAAATTGAGGTCAAAGAGCATTGCTTCAGTGAAGGTTTAGTGGAGGGGTCAAATATTCGAGGAGGCGACTTGGGAGATCGAGCATGATATGCATAGCCGTTATCCTTATTTCTTTTCACCACTTCAAGTATGTCTCTATACTCGTTCGAGGACAAACGATTGTTTTAAGAGGGGGAGGATGTAACAATCCGGCCGGTCATTTTGAGTCATATTGACCCGATCCCCAATTTTTGCCTCCTCTATGTTGTATTATGGTTATGTGATTCTTCGGGGTGTTTGGTTTTGATTTCGGGTGGGTTTCGAAGTGAAATGGGACACATAGTCCCTAAGTCGGAGGTTTAAGTTGAAAGAGTTGACTGTAGTTTAACTTTTATGTAGATGACTCCGGAATGGAGCTTTGACTGTTCCAATAGCTTCGTATGATGATTTTGGTCTTAGGAGCATGTTCAGATGTTGATTTGGAGGTCCGTAGGTCATTTCGACTTGATTTGATGAAAGTTAGAAAGTTGAAGGTTTGGAAGGTTGAGGAGTTTGAGTAGGAGTCAAATTTATTGAAATTGGGGTCGGATTCCGATTCCCGAATTTGGAATAGGTCCGTCATGTAATTTATGATTTCCGTGCAAAATTTGAGGTCAATCAGAGTTGATTTGGTATGATTCGGCATTAGTTTTGGAAGTCGGAAGTTCATAGTTTCAATAGGCTTGAATTGGGTTGCGATTCGTTGAATCAATGTTATTTTATGTGATTTTTGGCCTCGATTAGGTTCGTTATGTATTTGGGAACTTTTTGGTATATTCGAACGGGGTCCCATGGTCCCCGTGTGTGATTCAGATTGAATCCAGAACAAATTGATACTTGTGTGATTGCTGAATCTCGGTAGTGTTTGGTGCAATCACACCTGTGCAGCTTGGGCCGCAAGTGCGGCAGAGCAGAAGCGTCTTCGAGGCGCAGAAGAGAAGTTGGGCTGACCAGGCCTAGGATCGCAGGTGCGAGGAGATTCCCGCATCTGCATGTCTGCAGTTGCGGAGTAACTGGTCGCAGATGCGGACTGGGCTAGCTTGGTCTAATGTCACAGAAGCGGGCCTCGCTCGCAAAAGCAAGTGTGCAAAAGCACGTTTTGTCTGTAGAAGCGGAACTGCAAATGTGTGTTTGGTCTGTAGAAGCAGAAAGTATTGACTTAAGTGGGAACCATACCTATTATGATTTTTCCGCAGGTGCGGCATCACGGAAGCAACCGAGGGACCGCAAATGCGGAATCAAGGGGCAGAAAAGGCCCAAGTTCGAGGGTTTAATTTCATTTTCATATTTTTGACCTAGAGAGCTCGATTGTGGAATTTTTTTTAGGGTTCTTCAAGGAAATCGTTGGTGTAAGATTCTAAATTGGTTTTGGTTATATTACACGAATTTATTGTTATTTTATCATCTAATTAGTGATTTGAGTTGAAAATTTGGGGAAAAATTGTGAAAACGTCTTAGACTAAATTTTTGGGGATTTGGAAGGCAAATTGAAGTAAGATCTGAGTAATTCTTGTATGGTTGGACACGTTATCGAATGAGTGTTCGAATTTTGTAATTTTGGTCGGGTTCCGAGACGTGGGCCCGAGGTTGAATTTTTGAGTTGACTTTTTATTTCTCTTTATGGAATAGTTTCCTACAGTTTATATTTATGGTATGAAGTTGTTTTAGCTGGATTCGAGACGTTCGAAGTCGGGTAATCGAGGGAAGGGCTTACTAGTGGATTGAGTTAGCGTGTTTTGAGGTAAGTGACTTGCCTAACTTTGTATGGGGGAAATTCCCCTTAGGATTTGGTGTTGTTTTGTTAATTGTGATATGTGGAAGTCGTGTACGCAAGGTGACGAGTGTGTTCACAGTCTAAATATTTTGATTTTCCGATTATGGCTATGTAGATCACTTCATGCCTTTAATTTTATTATCATAATATGTCATATTCATCATCTTGAGCGTATCTTCACATGCTTTACTTGTCTTACCTCTTACTTGTTAATTGCATTCATATGCCTAGTTGAAATTATTGTTTCCACTATTCCTTATCTTTATTTAATCGTTGAGTTCCTTACTTGAAATTGTTAATTCTTGGGATATCTTGTTGTTGAAATTGGTATTGAGCTATAAAGACCGTGATTTACGCTGAGGAAAAGTTGATATGAAATGATATTCTTGTTGAGTTATTCATTTCGGTTGTTATTGTTGAGACTCCTGCGCATATTGTGGTTGAGCCATGGACTATTTATTGTGGAAACACCATTGTTGTTGACTTTTTTGGCAAGTTGTGATATTGGACACTTGAGGTGAGATTTGATATGCGTTGTGATATTGATACGCATACGTTTGACTTTTTTTTTCTTTTTTTTCTTCACTTCATTTTTTGAGACACCTCCACATCACAACTTTTCCAAAACTCCACCCCCAAACTTAGGCTTTTAGCCTATATTCACACTTTAAATCACTTAGGGAGGTATGGTTCCACAAGGATAATTTGTAACATGGTTTCCAAAGAAAACGTTAAAAAGCTCAAAAGGGTTGACTAGGGAAAATATTTATGGGTAGGGAATTTAGGCACAATAATGGTCCAAGGAAGGCCTAATATCATTTTTCAAACCAATTTAGTCTAGGATTTCGCCTTGAAGCACATTCCGGGCAAGTTCTAGACTACAAATGATGCAAAAGAACTTCACAATTAAAGCTCACCACATGGCGCATGAAAACTCAAATGGAATACAAATCCAAAATCCAATTGAAACCAATGAATCTCAAGGAGGTCACCTGTAGCCTAAGAAGCTATTTAGTGAATCAAAGAGCCAAACTTAGAATCTAAAAGTCACAACAAGGAACATTACTTTAATCATTCTTTTTTTTACTTCATATGCCAAAGTTTAAATTATATTGGTACCAAACAAGTCACACGTTGGCTTATGGACACAAGATTACACCCCAAAAACCAATTTATTCACGACTAGCTACTAAACTAACTACGAAAAAAATATATTTACTTTCTAAAAAAAACTAAAGAAGACTAATCCCTTAAGAAAGTTGTCACGCCCATCCATCATAAGGAAAAGTCACCCGGTTCAACACAAATAAATTCCTTGGAAAAGAACCGCGGTAGAAAGAAAAACCAAGGAGTTACCTTAATACTACTATACTAAAAAAAAATAAAGATAAAAAATTTAAACACAAATACAAAACAAGAAAAATAGAAACTAACAAGGAATTACTAATAAACGAAAAATGTTTACCAATCTACACAAGTTCACAACCAACCAAAAACAAAAACTTCATGTTCCACAAAACAAAAACTACATGTTCCATACATATACATCATATAGGAGCCACCCCCAACCGAAAGTATTGCATTGTCTCCAATGCAACTATACAAAACAAGACAAAATGAAAGAGGTGCTCCCTGAATGGCATCACTCGGCACTGGAGGTACTGGGGGCTGCAAGCTCAAAGTCATCATCATCAGCCTCGTTCGGTCCACAGAACTTCCTCAAGGTGTTCATGATCTTTGTGAGGAACTTACTTTTCTTCTTCTCATACTCTCTTTGCTTTCGCTGCCTCCGCTCAATCTTCCCCAGCTTGTCTTTGATGGCCTATTTCTCTTTAGAAAGGTCGGATCAAGTCGGAACCTTTCCTTGTCCAGCTGAACCTGCAGAGGTCCCCTCTCCGGATGGTGCAGAAGGAAGACCAGCTACAAGCTGGCGTACTTGTGTATCCATGCCATAAACCTGCCTAGAGATATACCTGAGAGTAAGAGGTCCCTGATCAAGTGGTGTGATAGTTGTGGAAGTCCCAGTGGCATCTGCAAGAGCCTCATGTATCTCAGTGATGGTATCAGTGAACTGGCCAAAGGTGGGGGATGCTACGTCAATATTCCTTTTCTTCTGCGCATTTCCTGTTCCCTTTCTCAGCAGTGGGTGGATGAGCTTCTCCGGGTTCTTTTCATTTTCTGTAGGATTTGGCACCAACCCTGCATCATAGCATAATTGGGTGATCAGGGATGGGAAGAATAAGCTATTGGTCCGATCTGCTACCACCTCTGCTATATCATCGACAATGAGCTTCCCTACGTTCACCGGTATACTCTCCATGATAGCACAAATCACTCTTGCCTTCTCAAGTGTCACCTCTGTCTTATTTTTTGAAGGCATGATGTGAGCACAGATAATGGAGAGCCAAATCTTGGCCTCCGCAGTGAATTCTGAAAACTCGATCCTGGAGTGGGTCTTTATCCAGTTTGGCACCTGTCCACCATGCAAAAGATCAATGAACCACTGGGTACCCAACTCCTGAGCTCGATCCTTGTACACCTGATTGTTAGCATTGGTGATATTGTAATGCGCATTGATTAGCTCTAGACTAAAACGGACTTCTTTGCCTCTGACAGTAGCCACCAACTCATTATCAAAGTCCGTCTCTACAACATTTGCATAAAACTCTCTAACTACTTCGTGGTTGGTTGGCCTGGGCTATTCTGCAAAGCAAACCCATCCAATTGTTATTAATCTCCCATGGAACTCGGACCATTGGCTTTCAAGGTCGGTCAGGAGGATGCCTATTTCTCTAATCATGCTTTTGGATAGTTGCTTGTCATAGCGTTGAGAGCATCTTAGGGATGAGAATGTGTCAGCATCAAAATACTCCTCTGCGGCAGCTTGTGCGACGGGTACTTGAACATTTTCACTTGTTGTCGAGTCTATTTTAGAGCTCAAAGGGACTACAAAAAAAGTATATATATCAAACAACCATATGGGCACTTAAAGCATTGCATTTAGAGGTATTTAGGCCAAAGAAACAGGTTAGAAAGCTTTAGGAACAGAATTGGTGAAGCTACTGGTTTGTAGTCTGGGAGCTACTGAATCGCGATCGCAGAGAACACAACGCGATGCGAAGAGTAAGAAACAGCGAAACTACGCGATCGCAGATCAGTTCACGCGATCACAGAGAACAAAGTTGGCTTGCAGGTGTGCTTAAGCTACACGATCGCAAAGAGTTATACGCGATCGGATGTGCAATTTCAGGCCTTCAACAGGAATAGACCTATGCGATCGTGGAATGGGCCATCACGATCGCGAGGTTCTTCTTCCTCGCCCAGTACCTGTTTACTTAGGCACTTCATTGAATATGTGGTATGTTTCATTGTACTCAGCCATTTCAGACCACTATATCATGAATTTTCTCCCCAAATTTCATAGACCTTCACTCTAACTCTCAACCAAACTCACACAGCAAGCAAGCACACAAAAAGAACCCAACAACAACCTTTGACAAAGTAAGCAAAATTTCAAGCCCTAAAATTCGAAAATAGGGCTGCTCATCCTCTAATTCACCATAATAATTGAAATTAAAACTGAGCATGGAGGTGGGAATTGACATACCTGGAGGATAATAAAGGAATGATGCGATGGAATTTGAAGTGAACTTCGATTTGTGACCGTTTTGGGGGTTCAGGGGGTAGGGGATTTTTTTCTTCTTTGTGTTCTGTGTTTTAAGCAAATGGGTGCGTTCAATTTCTTCAGGAGTTTTTGAACAAGAAATTTTACCTGTTCATTGCGATCGCGAGCAGAATGTTGCGATCGCGGAGAGTTATTTATCTCAAATGTCGCAATCGCATGAGCTTTCCTGCGATCACGAAGAGTAAGAGAATTCTCTATTCTCCGCGATCGCGTACTAAATCTTGCGATCACGATTAATCAACTTTTTGTGAAATTTTCTTGTCAGTTATGCGATCGCATTTTTGCCTTAGGGGACCCATCTGCGATCGCAAATTGAACTGGAGGCGCAGCATACTTGGGCAGTGTGTTGCCCAACATTTTTGTTGCTTCTTTTGCATTGTATTTGGCTACCCGGTCACCCCGACTTGCTCAAATCAACTCCGAAAATCTTGAAACTTGGCAGATTGGTTAGAAAAAATATAATTAGCTATTCTACAAAATAAAATTTCAAAAACGACCAAAAATTTTGAAAAACGATGGGTTGCCTCCCACCAAACGCCGCATTTAACGTCGTGGCACGACGAATATCACTTTACCACTTTTCTCACCACTTGGATGATATGAATTGGGCACCTAGCTTGGAATCAAGCTTGTGACCACGGGCGGTGGGGGGTGGTAAGTAAATGATCAAGCCCAAGCCTTAAATTCTTCATTTTGCACTTCTTGGCTCTCATGCGAGGAATGTCATTTTGCTTTCTTGTTTCCTCAAATTGTAAGATGTATGGCATGAGTTTTTCCTCCTCGCAACACTCCATTGATTTGTGTAGTTCAACTTCCATTGTACCACACAATTCCAATGTTGAAAAATGCTTGGAATGTGCCTTCAAACCTCCAACTTGCATTTTTCCCGGATTTTGACATCC
The DNA here is from genome assembly GCA_005239525.1 of Nicotiana knightiana. NCBI lineage: Eukaryota > Viridiplantae > Streptophyta > Magnoliopsida > Solanales > Solanaceae > Nicotiana > Nicotiana knightiana. The sequence goes on along the minus strand of ML416226.1, from coordinate 99,202 downwards.
TCCTTTTCCCCCCGAATAGAGTCAATTTCAACCAAATTTTCAATCATCCCGGTTGACTCTAATTCTATATTTTTCTCGGCATCACTAACACTCATGGAGTCGGTTGGCAGATGTTCAAGTCTTGATTCCTTAAAGTAAAGCTCACTTTCATACTCGGAATTGGACTCTTCTTGGCTTCCATCCACACTTTCAACTTGAGAGGCATAATGAGCCTCCATCAATGCTTGCATTTGATCCTCCAAAGTGCGGATGTGCTTATTATTTTGAGTTACATCATGTTTCAATTCCTCGAGTGTAAAGTTGTGCTTCTCCTCATTTTCAAGAATGGCCTCCAACATGAGCATCATCTTCTCATTTTGAGCATTTGAGAGTTCTTCTTGGTTTTGTTCAAGTGCCAAGGAAGAATTTTCAACTTCAACTTCCGAGGAAGGTTCTTAGCTATCACTCACCTCCACGGCCTTTTGAACCCTTGAAGCTTTAATCATTGCATCCATTTGTGAGTGCAACCTTTCAAGTGCCAAATCATTTTGGAGACTAGTTTCCAAAAGTTCTTCCAAGGCATTTTGCACGTGGTTTCCTTCTTCAAGTAAGCATTCCAACATGAGCTTGAAATCTCCATTTCTACCATGCTCAATTTCCTCCACTTCTTCACCCCTAAAATTTCCATCGCAAAAAGTAGACTCATCATAGTGGGGGCTTGGGGAAGGGACGGAAAAATATACACAATCATACCAATTACCATTTTGGCAACCACACCTATCACAAATACTCCACTCATGGGTTTGAGATTGTTCGCACAATCCATCCCCGGGAGAATTTAAACAATTTTTCCATGGGTGTGGTCCTCCACAATAAGGACAAGGGTCATAAAAATATGAACAACTACCATCCGACCAATTTTCATTATATGATGCCATATTTTTTTTTAATCAAAAATTAAGAAAATAAACAAGGAACAAACAAGAAAAATGGACCAAGGTAAGAAAAATAATTAAATAAATATTCACAAATTTGGACCAAAGCACTTATGTTTATTTCTCTAACAACCTAAATTACGCCAATTGTTCCCCGGCAACGGCGCCAAAATTTGATACGCTCAAATTACACCTTAAAATAGTGTAAAGCGATCGATGTCAAATATAGTAACCCAACAGGGGTCGAATCCCACAGAGAACAATATGGAGGCGATTAGGAATGTAAGAGAACTATCACTTATCGCGCAATGCCACACAAATAGATTTTGGTTTTGAAAATGTTTATAACTAAATGCGAAAATATAAAATAACCTAGAAAGCAAGTAAAATGATCAATGGAAACAAGAATGAATGCATCGGGTATTACACTCAAGTAACGATCCAATGTATTTCACGATTTTACAAATATGAGCGAGTTTATGTTAATTAGCCACGGATAATAATTCTTAATTAGCTTTTCCAAAGACTAATAAGACTTCCTAATTGAATTATTCCTAACCCAGTTAAGAGATTAAGCACACCCAGATATGGCTACAAGTAGTTCAATCCTATCCCTAGGTAGAATCTATAAAATGAGGGTTAAAGCCTCAAGTTCTTGTTAATTAATCTTTCCCAATCCCAAATTATCTTTTCCAAAATTAATTCGGAGTTAAGTTAGCTAATCGCTTTGGAAACATTAAAGAACAAGAATAATTAAAGTAACAATAACTCACTTCATAAATATGTGAAAATCATTCAATTCATAAGCACAACAAGGTATTTAATCCGCACTTTAAATATGAATATTTCCATAAACAAGATTCAAGTGTTGGAAACAAATACTACACACTTAAATATTCAATAAAAATCTAAGGAAATGAAGAAACAAACATAAATGNCCATAAACAAGATTCAAGTGTTGGAAACAAATACTACACACTTAAATATTCAATAAAAATCAAGGAAATGAAGAAACAAACATAAATGGGTAAGAAATCCTTAACCACAAGGTTGAAATCTTCAAATCTCAAGTGTGTGTGCAAACCCTAGCTTCAAGACTTGTTCTTATTTAGTCTCCAAGACTCAAAATATGTTTTACAATGTCCAAAGATATTGAAAATGTCTGCTAGGTCGTGTATTAAAATGGTTTGGGGTCAAAATATTCAAATGTCAAAACTGCCCAGATTTCGCCCAGATCTAATGCATCGCGATCGCGTGACAACAATCGCAATCGTGTAGAGTAGTGTTCCATACATCTGCGATCGCAACCAAGAGTTTGCGTTCACGTAGAGCATCCCAAGGGAGGTGACCAGTTTCTTCATCGCGTTCGCAACAAAAGATTTGCGATCACGACTCTCATTTTTATAGACTTCTGCGATCGCGGACCAGACCCTACGATCGCGAAGAGTATCTGGCTTCAGTCATTTTTCATCATTTTTTGCCCATTTTGATTTGATTTCTTCCATTTCTTCTCTAAATCACATGATACATGAAGATTGACAATAATCCTCAGAAAATGTCCTAGTTTCCTATCAAATTATACCAAAGTTTAAATATTGAGAGGAGATAAGTTGGTAAAAACCAACTCATCAGTGGGCTCGATACGCGTGTTGCTAGTAGGGGAGCTACTTGAAGCCACGCGGTGTGATAAGGTGGATAAAATGCAGGAAGATATTTCGAGAAAATAATTTTCAAAACTAAATGCAAGGCTCCCGCGATTATATAAGGAAACATTGTGAATTGTTTTGTGATTTAAGACTACGAGGCGGTACCTCGGTAGTGGCTCTTGTTGATAATTTTCCATTATTTCACTTGTGTTTTGATTGTTTGTTTCCTTAGCATATCATTCCTTGTTTCTTTCCTTGATGCATTATTTTCCTTAGTTCAATATAGCTGACCTTGGTATATTTTCCTTATTGTTTCATTTTATTGTTATCATTATTACACTTCCATACACTTGTTCAATTGTTCTTATTTATTCCAGTAGGACGGAGGCAGTTGCATCAGAGTTAGTCATCACATGTTTTGTTCTGATTTGTCATAAAGATGTATCAGTATTATTTGATCCAGGCTCCACTTATTCATATATATCATCTTACTTTGCTCCATATTTGGGTATATCTCGCGATTCTTTCAGTTCTCATGTTTATGTGTCGACGCATGTGGGAGATTCTATTGTCGTTAACCTTGTGTATCGGTCGTGTTTAGTTGTACTTGGTGGTTTTGAGGCCAGAGCTGATCTACCATTTCTCAATATGGTATATTTTGATGTTATTTTGGGCATGGACTGGTTGTCTCCCTATCATGCTATTCTTGATTGTCATGCCAAGATGGTGACGTTGGCTATGTCAGGTTTACCGCGATTGGAGTAGAGGGGTACTTTGGATTATGTCCCTAGCAGTGTGGTGTCCTGCCTTAAGGCATAGTGAATGGTTGGGAAGGGATGTGATGCATATCTAGCCTATGTGAGGGATGTCAGTGTTCATAATCCTACCATTGAGTCAGTCCCGGTAGTGAGAAACCATCCATATGTATTTCCGGCTGATCTTCCGGGCATGCCGACCCATAGGGATATCGATTTTGGTATTGATTGTTTTCGGTCCCTCAACCCATTTCTATTCCACCATATCGTATGGCCCCAGCAAAGTTGAAGGAGTTAAATGGGTAGTTGCAAGAGTTTCTTGATAAAGGCTACATTCGGCTCAGTGTGTCACCTGGGTACTCCGGTCTTATTTGTAAAGAAGAAGGATGGTACTATGCACATGTGTATTGATTATCTCCAATTGAACAAGTTTACAATGAAGAACAGGTATCCATTGCCACGCATTGATGACTTATTTGATCAGCTATAGGGTGTCAGGGTGTTCTCCAAGATTGATTTGCGGTCGGGTTATCATCAGGTGAAGATTTGGGATCCAGATATTCCGAAGACTGCCTTCAGGACTCGGTATTGTCATTATTGCGATACCGAGTTAAGACAATTCATATATAGTTGTCCCTCTAGTGTTGGCATTTGAATTATGAAAGTTTGAGTGTTGAAAACTTAATCTGAATTTCTTGCTCCAGTTGACAGGAAGAAAGGCATCGGGGACAAGAAGCACATAGATGAAGATAACACTTTACCCTTTTTGGTCAGACAACATTGTTCAAAATATGCATAAACAAATCTATAAATCTAAATATACCAAGAACAAGAGGTAGCTATAACCTCAATGTAGGTACATGTTCAATTCCAGCACCCGTCATACACAGCAACATCAACTTCAAAATCTGCACGCAAGGTACATAAGTGTAGTATAAGTACAATCGACCCCTTGTACTCACTAAGTAACAAACCTAACCTTAGGTTGAAAGCAGTGACGAGCTCAGAAAAATGTCAGTGTCCCACACCAATGTAACAACCCGGTCGGTCGTTTTGAGTATTTTAGTCCTGACCCCCTATTTATTTCCTCCTTTATGTTATATTATGGTTGTGTGATTCACCGGGATGTTTGGTTTTGGTTTCGGGTGATCTTCGGTTGTTATTGTTGAGACTCCTATGCATATTGTGGTTGAGTCATGGGATATTTAATGTGGAAACACCATTGTTGTTGAATTTTTTGGCAAGTTGTGATATTGGGCACTTGAGGAATCTCAACAATAACAACCTGAATGAAGGCTCCCGCGGTGATATAAGGAAAGATTGTGAATTATTTTGCAATTTGAGACTACGAGGCGGTACCTCGGTAGTGGCTCTTGTTGATACTTTTCCATTACTTCACTTGTGTTTTGATTGTTTGTTTCCTTAGCATATCATTCCTTGTTTCCTTCCGTGATGCATTATTTGCCTTAGTTCAGTATAGCTAACCTTGGTATATTTTCCTTGTTGTTTCATTTCATTAATATCATTATTACACTGCCATACACTTGGTCATTTTTTCTTATTTATTACAGTAGGGCCTTGACCTGACCTCGTCACTAATCTGCCGAGGTTAAGCTTGTCCTTTACAGGGTACCCTTGTGGTGTACTCATGCTACGATTCTACACAATTTTTGTGCAGATGTAGGTAACTTTTACCAGTCCATGCAATAGTGAGACGAACCCAATTTCAGAGATTTCAAGGTACACATGCCAGAGTCCACAGGCCTCGGAGTCACCCTCTATCTATTTTTTTTATCTTCTCCGTTGTTAGATATAGTTGATAGTTGTAAAGGGATGGTTATGACACTATTGTAGATCTTTTAACTCGTTATCACCAGGTTTTGGGAAATTGTATATGCTGAGTTGCGGCATTTTCGTTATAATAATTGTTGAGTATTTAAGAGTTTATTAGTTATTTCCGTTATATTCCACATGTTTATTAGGTTGACCTAGTATTAGAGATTATGTGCCATCATGACGTCCTACGGAGGGAAATTGGGGTCGTGGAAACCAATAGCCAATATTAACTCAAAATAATATAATGGAGGCAATAAAAGTGATAGCTCAAAAGATATTATGCTCAACGCGTTCACTGTTACAAAAAAGTAGACATGTTTTCCAAGTATAATAGTCAAGTTCAGATATAATAGATAATCAACTAAACTTGAGTTTATCCATAGAACTGTATTTCCAATTCACAACACCAAATAAGAATTTTCATTTATCAATTAGCATGAGGAAACTACGTCTCTATGACTACATTTCAATATATATGTCAAGACATCAATTACCATATACCGTCTAGCATGATGAATATACATCTCTATGCCTATATATCAAGTGTAAATCTCAAACCATGAATGTAGTACCGTCTAGCATGAGAAAAAATGCATCTCTATGCCTACATGTCAAGCATATATGTCAAATGAATGATTTCATGGTGATATTCCCAGGTACTCTCACCCTCAACATACTCAAGCTATCTGTTTCAAATTCCCACGTCATCACTCTCTCTCACACATACACAAAATCACTCAGCACTGTACGGGTGCCTAGCTCGTAAGCCCTTCACCAAAGCACATGTATATATGTCATTGTGCCAGCGCTCACTGCTAGTATGTCATATTTTGGAGGGGCGGATCCTGCCCTTGCGCTAATCAAAAGCCTATAAGGCCTACTGCAGCGTGCAGCCTGATCCATAATAATAAATAAGCCAATAAGTCCTACTGCGGCGTGCAACCCTGTCCACAATAATAATAGTAATACATCCAATATGTCCTGCTGCGGCGTGTAGCTCGATCCACAATAATACTCCCAACAGGACTCTCGAGCCCACCTCAGTCATTAATCTATGAAGTCTCAAGGGCTCACAATCTCGTACCACTTAGTCCAAGCAATGATAACATGTTATGTAATAGTGAGTGATGAACAGAGACTGAGATAAGATATGCAAATAAAGAATTATGACTGAGTATATAATTACAGTTAGAGAAGAAAATTCAAAATAACAGAAATAGTCTCACTAGATCTCAACCGAATAAGCACATCGCCTAAACGTGATTTCTAACATAAATAACAACTCAATTACTCTAACCACTAGGAATTACATGGATTAAGTCCGACCATAATCTAATAGTCAACTTGAATCATGATTACCCCGGTGCACGCCCACATGTGTGTCACCCCAATACATCTCTTATAACATAGTTGTTATGGTTAAATACCCTCAAATTCAAGTTTAGTATGTTACTTATCTCGAACAAGCCAAATCCAATACCGAGCAAGCCAAACAATACTCTAAAAATTCCATCCCACTGCGTATCAACCTCTGAATGGCTCAAAAGTAGCCAAAAGAAACTCAAAAACATCAAATAATGCCTAAGGAGACAAGTTCAAATGATAAAGATCGAGTCTTTACACATCTACTCAAAGTCAACCAAAAAGTCAAAATCGGGCCCTACCTTGAAATCCGACAAAACTCACAAAATCTAATAACTCGGTCAATTACGTGTTCAACCATACTCATTTCACTCAAATCCGACTTCGAATCATTGTTCAAAACTCAAAAACCCACTTTTGAAAGTTTAGACAAAAAACCTCTTTAAAATTTATAATTCAAATGCCAAAATCGAAGATAGATTCATGAAATATAATTAAAACTGAGTAGAAAACACTTACCCCAATCCATATAGCTAAAATTGCTTCCAAAATCGCCCAAATCCGAGCTCCATAACTCAAAATATGATAAGATGACCAAGACCTTCTAAATAGAGTACTTTATACACTGCTCCAGAGGTACCCTAGCAATTGGGATCACTAATATTGCGATCGTGATTCATAATTTTCCAGCACATGTTTTACCTTTCGTGATCACGACACCATCACCTTCTTAAACTCTTTCCAAACAGCCTGTAGTGTAATAACCATAACTTTTTGTTCAAAACTCCAACCGAAAAGTGGTTTAATTTTCTGAAAACTAGAAACAAAGAGCTACACCTTTTATGTTTGGATCATCTCCAAATTCCTTATATATTACAAGATATAAGCTTCCAAAGTCAGCTCAGTGATAATAGAATTTCTTCTTCGCGAACACGAAGCTTCCTCCACGAACGTGAAGCTTCCTCTGCAAACGTGATTCAAAATTCCAATTTTTCCATGTTACTCTTTACCATTGCGAACAATTCTCTGTGATCGTGATGTACATCCCTGTAGCCAAAAACCAATAGTTAAAAATGGCCTAAAAACGGTCCAAAACCACCCTGCAACTCACCCGAGCCCCTCGAAACCCCGTCCGAACATACCAACAAGTTCCAAAACATAACACGAAACTATTCGATGCATCAAATCACACATAACAACATGAAAACCACGAATCTTCGATCAAGATCAATCTCTTAAGTTCATAAACTACAAACTTCGAAGAGCATCAGATTTAAGACCAACCAATCTAGAATGAACCCAAATTTTGCATATAAGTTCCAAATGACATAACAAAACTATTCCAATTCTCGGAACAATAATTCGAACCCGATATCATCAAAGTCAACTCTCGATCAAACTTATGAATATTCTAAACCTTCAAATTTTGAACTTTCGCCAATTAGTGCTGAAACCTTCTAGAAATATCCAAATACAAATTCACGCATACGCCCAAGTCCAAAATCACTATCTATACCTAACGAAACCATAAAAACTCTAATCTGGGGTCAAATATACAAAGTCAAATTTGATCAACTCTTCGAACTTAAAGTTTCAAACATGAAAATCATTCTTCTAAACTAATTTCGAATCACCCGAAAACTGAAACTGATGATACACACAAGTCATAATACATTATATGAAGCTACTCAAGACTTCAAACAGTTGAATGGAATGCAAATTCTCAAAACGACCGATTGGGTCATTATATTCTCCCCTACTTAAACATATGTTCGTCTCGAACGTGCTAAGAATTGTTCCAAAGCCATCAAATCAATATGTAAACTCACCATGCACATACCTGTGGGTGATTCATGTCACCCCAATCTATATAAGCCTGACAACACAACCTTATTGAAGATCCTTTATACAACCTCAACCCATAAACCTTGTGTCACGATCCAAAATCTCACATGTCTTGATGGCGCCTATCACAATACTAGGCAAGCTGATAACTCACAAATAACCACACATCATTAATTTAAACATACTAAAATAAGCTTAAATGGTAAAATTTCATAATCGACTGATAAGAAAACACCACATCTCAATACAAAATCCCCAAAATATGGGTGTTACTGAGTACATGAGCATCTAAATGACAACATAGTCCGACTGCTAAAACACTGTCTAGAAAGATAGAACAACACAAATAAACTGGAAATAAGGAGAGTTAAGGTATGCGGACGCCAAGGCAACTACCTCGACAGTCTCCAAGCAACTAATGCCACAATCTAGCACCCGATGTGCCTTGAAGTACCCGGATCTGCTCACGAAGTGCAGAGTGTAGTATGAGTACAACCGATCCAATATACTCAGTAAGTAACAACACTAACCTTGGGATGAAAGCAGTGACGATCTCAACCGGCAGAGTTCAAATATAGATTTTTAACAGCACAAAAATGTAGACATGCTTTCAAGTTTAACAGTTTAAGTTCAACGCAGATAAAATATGCCAAGTGTGACTGATATGAGGAATGATACATCACTATATCTACATGTCAATTATGCATGCCAACTATAATATAACACAGTAATAAAGTCATATGAAAACTCTCGGAGAATTAATTTCACTCATCACGCTCAGTCACTCAGTCCTCCCAGTCACTCGTCACTCGCGCTTGGCACTCACACTCGGCACTCACACTCAGATAAGCCAATCATGGCATGAATCAAAAAATCCTGGTGCGGTATGCGGCCCGCTCCCATAAACATCACTCACAATCAGGCACTCGGCCTCACTCAGTCATCAATCTCTATGGTCTCTCGAGCTCACAAATCTCGTGACAATCAACCCAAACAATGATAATATGATGTATCAATAAATGGCAACAGAGACTGAGATATGATATACAAATGATAGGTGTGGATGAGTACGTAATTGCAAATTAAGCAAGTAATTCAACAACAACACGACCACTGTGGGTGCCAATAGTATCAATATATAGCCTAAGAATGATTTCTAACATGAATCACAACTAAATTCCTCTAAAACATGAAGAGTATACGAATAATAATCAGATTAGATGACTACATAGTTCCAAAAAATTGACTGAGTTACAATTTCTACGGTGCACGCCCACACGCCCGTGACCTAGCATGTGTGTCACCTCAACACCAATCACATAACACGTAATTCAGGGATTCTTACCCTCAGGACCAAGTTTAGAAGTGTTGCTTGCCTCAAGCCATTCACATATCTACTCCAACAAGCCCTTGCCTCGCGAATCGGCCTCCGAATGACTCGAATCTACCCACAAACAACTTAATAAATCAACACAAGCTATAGTAATCAATTACTATGATAGAACTAGGTTCTTTAACAAAAAAACAAAAGTTCAATCCAAGTCCCACGTCTCGAAATTCGACAAAATTAATAAAATCCCAACACCCATTCAACCACTTTCCTAACCGTACCAAAATTACCGAATTCCGACACCAAATCGTCACTCAAATCTCTAATTATTAATCTCCAATACATGGGTCAAAACCCCCCAAATTTTCACCTCAAAAAAACCAAATCTATGGTGGAAATTCAATAGGTAATCAATATAAATAGATAAAACAACCAAAGTTTCTTACTTCTCAGAATCTAGCGAAAACCCCTTCAAATAATTGCCTTAATCCGAGCTTCCAAAGTCCAAAAATGAATAAATCACAAAAACCTTCGAATTTAAGTCACTGCCAGGAATTTTGCTTATGTGGACCATTTAACCGCTTCTGCGGGTAAAAATCCGCTCCTCTGAAATTACACTCCACCCCGACCTGGTGCTTCTGCGGCCAAAGGTTCGCACCTGTGAGACCACACCTGCTGTAACGACCCGACCGGTCATTTTGAGCTCTAGCATGTTGTTCAGTGGTTTGAGGCCGTGAGCATCTTCGTTTCAGGTATTATGACCCATGGACATAGTCGGAATTGAATTTCAGGAAGTTTATAGTTGATTTGGAAAGAAAATTCTCATTTCAGAAGCCTTAAGTTGGAAGAATCAACTAAGATTGAATTTTGAGTAAACGACCTCAAAATCAGGATTTGAGGGTTCCTGCAGGTTTGTATGATGATTTCGGACTTAGGCGTATGTCCGGATCGGATTTTGGATAACCCGGGAGCGTTTCGGCGTATATTGTGGAAGTCAGCATTTTTGAAGAAATTTTCTAAGTTTGGCTTGAAGTGCATTTCAGTGATGTTGATGTCCGTTGGGAATTCCGAGTCTGGAAATAGCTCCGTATGGTGATTCTGGAGTTGGGAGCGAGATCGGAAGTGAATTTGGATGTCCGTAGGTCATTTTGAAGTCATTTGGCTAAAGCTAGAAAATTTGAAGGTTTTTGAGAAATCTGACCGGAAGTGAAAATTTTGATATCGAGGTCGAAATGTGATTCCGGAAGTTGGAGAAAGTCCGTAATGTCGAATATGACTTGTGTGCAAAATTTGAGGTTAATCGGATGTGATTTGATAGGTTTCGGCATCAGATGTAGAAGTTGGAAATTTCTAAGTTCATAAAGTTGGGATTTGGGTGCGATTCGTGGTTTCGATGTTGTTTTTTGAGGCCTTGATCAAGTCCGCATTATGTTTTGGAACAGGTTGGTATAACTGGACGGGGTCCCGGGGGCCTCGGGTGGGTTCCGGGAGGTTAACGGATCAATATTTGAAGTTGAGAAAAAAACTGAAGTTGCTGGTGTCTGGTGTGACCGCACCTGCGAGGTTTTGGCCGCAGGTGCGGACAATGGGGCGCAAGTGCGATTTTGGGCTGGATTTGAGGAAGCCGCAGGTGCGGGAGATTGGTTGCACCTGCGGGAGCGCAGGTGTGGAGGTAGGACCGCAGGTGCGGAATCGAGGCTGGGCAGAATGTTTAAAACCGTGAATTGTTGGCCATTTCTTCATTTTTCTCTTGGTTTGGACGATCTTGGGAGGCTTCAAAGAGGGGATTTCTTCATGCATTGTCAAGGTAAGTAACTCCTTCATGTTTCTAAGTTAAATACAAGATTATATGCATGGATTAGACATGGGAATTAGTAGGAAATTGGGAAATCTTAAGGAAACCTAGAAAATGATAATTTGGATTTTTAGCCACGAATTGAGCATGAATATTTGAGTAAATTGTATAATTGAGTTAGTAACGCTATGGGTAGGGTATATCTTCGAGAAATTTCGGATTCCGGGCACATGGGCCCGAGGCCATTTTGGTCATTTCACTGAGCGGAGTTGGGGAATTATATAATTTGGAATTGTTGCAACTATTAGAGTATATTTTCATTGGTTTGTCGTTGTTTGGATAGTTTCGGAGCGTTGTGCGATGTTTGGAGTCATCGGAAGGGCTTGGAAGCCGGTTATGGAATTTCGGAGCGAGGTAAGTCTCCTTTCTAACTTTGTGAGGGGGAATTGTCCCCCTAGGTGAATTAATTAAGTATATGCTATTATCTTCGGGGGCTACGTGCGTACGAGGTGATGGGAGTCCGTGCGTAGCTACTATTATGCCATATCCGGGTAGTCTAGGACCCACTAGCATGCCTTACGTGTTGTATCTGTAATCCTGCCTGTAATGTTAAACTGCTAGTATAATCGAAATCGTAATTGAATATCTGAAGAAGACTAGAGTTCATTTTCTTAATCATCTAGAAAGAGAATTGATTCCTCTGTGGATAATTGTATACCTTGTAGGGTTATGTTATGGAATATTATTAAACTTGGCAAATGAGTTTCAAAACAAAGATTTAAAAACTATAATTCATGTTCCTTTAAGAAGAATTTTACCAATTTCCTGAGAAAACTGCTTTCTTGATAAAAATGCGGATTTATTATGTGAATATGTGTACATATGAGCACCTGAGTCGCAGGTATGACTCGCGAGCACGCTAGCCTTATTATTTTTATCTTGACCACGTCGCATGATCGATTCACGAGCGGGGAAAAATAGATGCATCTATGGTTCGAGCCGTTCGATCCTTCGGCAGTGCACATTTTATTATTGTTGGTCCCCACCGTTCGACCCTCGGCATTGCTTGCGCATGATATTTACTGCGTAGTTGCTTTGATTTTTGCCTGATTACTGGCCTGAAATCTTAAGTTGTCAGTTGAAATGACAGAGATTTAAATTTATTAAAAATATTTTGGAAGAAGTTATTCCTTCCCGTTGATTAATTGTTATTTGATTAAATCACCCATGTTGATTAATTGTTATTAACATGACGAAGATATAAAGTGTTAAATGTGAACGAAGTTGATAATATTTATTCCTGATTTTTTTATAAATTGCCTATGATAATCATGCTTAGTGTCACACTTGAATATTCTAAATTGACCTTTAGCAAGTGTCTAATTTGACCTCCCGTCACTACCTCTCTGAGGTTAGGCGGACGACTTACTGAGTACACGTTGTTTTTGTACTCATGTTGCACTTGTTGTGCATTTTACTGCACAGGTACTTTCATAGCAATGTGGAGGATGCGGAGACTTAGGCGATCCGCATCATTCGGAGGCGATCCGCAACTGACAGAGTCTCCCTCGTACTGTATTCATTTTAATTTTAAATTTCCTTGTCCAATTTTTATTTCGGACAGGCCTTGTGATGATTGTATAAATTCTTAGAAATTGCTCATGTACTTGTGACACCGAGTTTTGGGATGTGTTGGGATATATTTGCTAAAGTGTAGTATTCAAACCATTGTTTTACTTAACAGATTTTATTTGGTTAATATGTAATAAAGTGAAAGGAAATATTTTTCATAAATGTTAAAACTGGAAATTTATTTCAATTGAATAATGATTGGCTTGCCTGACAATGAGGTCCGGCGCCATCACGACCTTAGGGATTTTGGGTCGTGGCACCTGCGAGCATCAAGCAGGTATTTTCAAATCTCCGCATATGCGACCAACCTTCTGCTTCTACGGACTTGCAGATGCTCTTCCCCTTCCGCATGTGCGATACACCCTTAGCTGGACCAACCTCGCTTCTGTGCCACTCCAACTGCACCTGCAACGTTGCACTTGTGGCGTCGCACTGCGACTAGTCCCCTCGCAGGTGCGATCGCACGGGAAGGTCCCCAACTTCAGTAATGCTTCAAGTCCTATTTTTGACCCGTTAACCATCCGAAATCTACCCGGGCCCCGGGGCCTAAACTAAACATCCCAACAAGTCCTAAAATATGATACAAACTTAGTCACGACCTCAAATAACATTAAACAACATCAAAAACATGAGTCACATCCCAATTTAAGCCAATTGAAACTAATGAATTTCCAACTTCCGAAACCAAAATTTGAGCCCGGTAACCACAAAGTCAACCCTCTGTCAAACTTCTCAACTCTCCAAACTTCAACTTTTCCATCTTTTGCCAATTCAAGCCAAAATCATCTACGGACCTCCAAATTAATATCCAAACACACTCCTAAGTCCAAAATCACCATATGGAGCTATCAAAACTATCAAAACCCTGTTGCGGAGTTAATTACACATAAGTCAACATTCGGTCAACTCTTTCAACTTAGGCTTCCAACCTTGGGACTAAGCGTCGCAACTCATTCCGAAACATCCCCAGAACTATACCGACTACCCCGGCAAGCCACATAACAACAAATGAATGGGAATAATCAATAAATGAGAAACGAGGCTACAATACTCAAAACAACCGGTCGGGTCGTTATATCCTCCCTTTCTAAACAAACGTTCGTCCTTGTACGGGTCTAGAATCATACCCGGAGTCTCAATAGGCATGGATATCTGCTCTACATCTCCTGCTCGATCTCCCAAGTAGCCTCCTTGACTGGTTGCCTCCTCCACTGCACCTTCACTAAAGCTATATTCTTTGACCTCAACTTCCGAACCTACCAATCTAAAATGGCCACCGACTCCACATTGTAAGTCAAATCCTCATCTCACTGAACCGTGCTGAAGCCCAAAACATGAGACATATCGCTGAAATACTTCCGGAGCATGGAATAATGGAACACTGGATGAACACTCGATAGACTAGGCGACAATGCGAGCTTGTAAGACACCTCTCCAATCCACTCAAGCACCTCAAAAGGCCGAATATACCGAGGAATCAACTTGCCCTTCTTCTCGAACCTCATAGAACCTGAGCAACACCTTCTCTCCCACCATGTAAGAAACATCACGAACATTCCGATCGATGTAGCTCTTCTGTCTAGACTGTGTCGTGCCAAGCCGATCCTGAATCAACTTAACCTTGTTCAAAGCATCTTGTACCAAGTCAGTACCCAATAGCCTCCTCACCTAGCTCAAACCAACCAACTGGAGATCGAAACCGTATCCCATACAAAGCCTCATATGGAGCAATCTGAATATCCGATTGGTAGCTGTTCTTGTAGGCAAACTCTACAAGCAGTAGAAACTAATCCCAAGAACCCCCGAAATTCATGATGCAAGCGCATAGCATATCCTCCAATATTTGAATAGCGCACCCAGAATGTCCGTCCGTATGAGCGTAGAATGTTGTACTCAACTCAACCCGTGTGCCTATCTCTCACTGCACTACTCTCCAAAACTATGATGTAAACAATGTGACCCAACCTGAAATGATGGAAACCGACACACCTTGAAGGCGAACAATCTCGCGGATATAGATCTCAGCCAACCGCTCGAAGTGTAAGTAGTCCCAAAAGGAATGAAATGCACAGACTTAGTCAACCGGTCCACAATCACCCAAATAGCACCAAACCTCCTTGAAGTTCGTGGGATCCCAACTACAAAGTCCATAGTGATACGCTCCTATTTCTACTCTAAAATCTCAAGCCTCTAAAGAAAATCGCCCAACCTCTGATGCTCGTACTTCACCTGCTGATAATTTAAGCACTGAGCTACAAACACCACGATATCTTTATTCATCCTCCTCCAGCAATAGTGCTTCCTCATGTCCTGATACATCTTTGCAACACCCAGACGAATGGAATACCACAAATTGTGGTCCTCCTGAAGAATCAAATCACGTAGCCCATCTACGTTAAGCACACAAATCTTACCCTTCATCTGCAACACCCCATCATCCCTATTTGAAACCTCCTTGGCATCACCATGCTGAGCCGTGTCCTTAAGGACAAGCAAATGGGGGTCATCATATTGACGCTCTCTTATGCGTTCATATAAGGAAGACCGAGTAACCACGCAAGCTAGAATCTGACTAGGCTCCGTAACATCTAACTTCATAGATTGATTGGCCAAATCCTGAACATCTGATGCAATCGGTTTCTCACCAACAGGAATAAATGCTAGGTTACCCATACTCACCACCTAATCAAGGCATCGGCCTCCATATTGAGCCTTCCCAGGATGATACAAAATGGTAATATCATAGTCTTTTAGCAGCTCCAACCATCTTTGCTACCTCAAATTTAGATCCTTTTTCTAGAACAAGTGTTGGAGACTCCGATGATCCGTAAATACCTCACAAGACACACCATAGAGAGAATGCCTCCAAATCTTCAATGCATGAATGATGGCCGCCAACTCCAAATCATGAACATGGTAGTTCTTCTCATGAGGCTTTAGCTGGCGTGAAGCATAAGCAATCTCTCTACCCCTGCATCAAGACTCACCCAATACCAATTTGAGAAGCATCATAATACACTGTATAAGAACCCAATGCTAAAGGAAGAACTAGAACTGAAGTTGTGGTCAAGTTAGTCTTGAGCTTCTAAAAGCTCTCCTGACATTCATCCAACCACCTGAATGGAGCACCCTCCTGGGTCAACCTAGTCAAAGGCACTGAAATGGACGAGAAACCCTCCACGAAGTGATGATAATATCCGGCGAAGCCGAGAAAACTCTGAAATCTCAGTAGATGTAAATGGTCTGGGCCAACTCTGAACTGCCTCTATCTTCTTTAGATCTACTTTGATCCCCTCATTGGACACCATGTTCCCGAAGAACGCCACCGGACTGAGCCAAAACTCACACTTGGAGAACTTGGCATAAATCTCCTCATGGCTACGTGAGTGAAATAAGATATCATCAATATATACTATGAAAAATGAATCAAGATATGGCTGGAATACACTGTTCATCAGATGCATGAATATTGCTGGGGCGTTGGTCAGCACAAAAGACATCACAAGGAACTCATAGTGACCATAGCGGGTCTTGAATGTCGTCTTCAAAATATCAGAGTCCCGAATCTTCATCTGGTGATACCCAAACCTCAAATCAATCTTGGAAAACACCCTAGCTCCCTGAAGCTGGTCAAATAAGTCATCAATGCGCGATAAAGGATATTTGTTGTTAATTGTAACTTTCTTGAACTGCCTGTAGTCAATTCACATACGCATAGTACCATCCTTATTATTCATAAATAGAACTGATACACCCCAAGGGACATTAGGCCTAATGAACCCTTTATCAAGAAGCTCCTGAAGCTGCTCTTTCGATTCCTTCAACTCTGCTGGTGCCATGCAATAAGGAAGAACATAAATGGGCTGAGTGTCGGCACCAAGTCAATGCCAAAATTAATATCCATATCCCTGTTGGGTGGCATGCCCGACAGGTCTGCAGGAAACACATCCAAAAAGTCTTGCCCTACCGGAACAAAATCAATAGAAGGAGTATCAACAATAATATCCTTCACAAAAGCCAAATATGACAAACACCCCTTCACAACCATCCGTTGGGCCTTCAGATATGAAATTGCCCTACTGGGAACATAGTCCAAAGAACCTCTCCATGAGATCCTAGGAAACCTTGGCATCGCTAATGTCACGTCTTAGCGTGACAATCTAGAATAGCATGACATGGGGACAAACGATCCATACCCAGAATCACATCAAAATCAACCATACTAAGCAATAAGAGATCAACTCTAGTCTACAATCCTACAATGTTCACCACACACGGCTGATACATACAATCCACAACAATAGTATCGCCCTCTGGCATAGATAAATGAACAGGCGAAACTATGGACTTACACGGCATATCTAAATAATGAACAAAATAGGACGATACATATGAATAAGTAAAACCAGGGTCAAATAATGTGGAAGCATCTATGTGGCACGCTGAAACAATACCTATGATCACTGCGTCTGAAGCAACATCTTTTGGCTGGACAGAGATAGCATAGAATCGAGCCTCACAGCCACCTGATAGGCCTCCTCCTCTAGAGCGACCACTAGCTGCCTGAGTCCCTCTCCGAGCTGGCTGGGCGGGTGGTGAAGTAAATGGTGAGGAAGCCATAACCTGACCTCTATGCTAAACTGGACCCCTAAAGCGACGGGGACACTGCCTGCACACATGACCAAACTCCCCGCACTCGAAGCAACTCCCTGACAGTGGTGAGGACTGAATCAGACTCCAAGAACCAGAATAACTACTAGAAGAACCTGGCATAGATGAAACCTGAAGAAATGTAGCATGAGACGAACTCTGAACTAGGAGGACACTATAAGAACCCCTATGAAATGGACGAGCCATCTGAGTGGGCCTATAAGGACGACCTAGAAGAAACACCGATGAAACAACCCAAACCACGAGGCTTATTGGCCTCTCTCTCCTCACGCTCCTGACTACCGACCTGCTCTATATCAACCACCTCATCGAACCTAGCACCTGGTGCAATCTCTCAAGTCATAAAAAAATGCAGCCCATAGTTGAGGCCATCAATGAATCTCCTAATCCTCTCGCTCTATGTGGGAACTAACCAGATCGCTTGATGAGCGAGCGTTGAAAATTCCATCTCATACTGGGTCAAGGACATACCCTCCTGGCGTAGCTTCTCGAACTTCCTACGCAACTCCTCTCTGTGGGTCGGTGGTACAAACTTTTCCAAGAAGAGAACACAAAACTCGTGCCATGTAAGTGGTGTTGCATCAGTTGGCCTGCTTTGCTCATAGACCTCCCACTATCTGAAGGCTGCTCCCGACAGTTGAAAGAAGGGCGTAGGTGCGATTTTTGTCATGAGAGTCTGTGAGCGCAGATGCGAGATGAGGGCCACATCTGCGCATCCGCAGATGCTTTGTGGTGATCACAGAAGCAGAATTGGGGAGGAAGTTGAGGTGGCCAAGGTTTCACAGAAGCGGACGGCTTAGCGCAGAAGTGCGTCCGCAGGTGCAGATGGTTGTGCACAGGTGCAAATCTTGGGAGTTTAATGAAACTCCGCATGTGCGGAGTTTTAGACGCAAAAGAGGCATCGCAGAAGCGGAAATTTGACCGCAGGTGCGATTGGCTGGCAGAAAATACCTAAGTGCGAGGGCTTGATTTAATTCTTCATTTTTGGACTTGAGAGCTCGGAATTTGGCAAGTTTTCAAGGGATTTTCAGAGGAATCTTTGGGGTAATGATTCCTAACTCTATTTTGGTTGTATTTCACTAATCTATAGTTGTTTTCTTCATTAAATTAAGGAAATTAGGTGAGAAAGTTGGAAAATGGGGGGAAGTCCTTCAACTGAATTTCTGAGTTTTGATTGGGATTTACACATCGGAGTTGGATAATTTTAGTACGAGTGAACTCGTGAGCGAATGGGTGTTCATATTTGCTGAATTTTACCCGATTATGAGACGTGGCCTGGGGAGGCTTTTTAGGGCGATTTTTTGATTTCTTGTTTTAGATTTGATTTCAGTAGCTAGATTCGTTCCTTGTAGTTGTATTTATGTTATGTAACTGATTTTGTCTAGATTTGGATCATTCAGATTCGGATTTTCGTGCAAAGAGCATTGTTACAAACTGATTGAGCTTGGTTCGAGGTAAG
Source organism: Nicotiana knightiana (assembly GCA_005239525.1). NCBI lineage: Eukaryota > Viridiplantae > Streptophyta > Magnoliopsida > Solanales > Solanaceae > Nicotiana > Nicotiana knightiana. Next base: position 79,957 of record ML416226.1, on the reverse strand, counting down.
TGGCTTGCCTAACCTTGTGTGAGAGAACTCCCCTTAGGATTTGGTACTGTTTTTGATATGTGAGCGCCATATACGTGAGGTGACGAGTATGTACACGGGTTAATTGTTGTAAAAATCCGATTTCTGCTAAGTAATAACATGTTTTCCTTATTATTTGAGTATTATCAGCATGTGTAGTATCATGTTAGACTAGAATATCATGCCTACCTGCCTTAACTGTTTATCTGAACTCCGTGCAGCATGTTTAGTGAATTTTCCTGTTTTCCCTTGACTTGTACTTAGTCTAAATTGTAGGATTTCTTGTTATAATTGTCGAATTCTATTGTTTGAGCTGTGTATTTATTTTGGGACTAAGTAACGGTATTCCGAGAGATCCCTTATCTTGCATATTTACTTTGGGACTACGAAACGGTATTTCTGGGAGATACCTACACATTTACGTTTGGGACTACGAGACGGTATCTCGGGAGATCCCCTGTTGTTATTTTTGTGTGCTGAGCTGTAACATTCTATGATCTATTTCTTGTTAAATTTCAGTCTTTATTTTATTGCAATATTTCATTCTTGCCTTGCTTTATTATATATATACCAGTAGAGTCCTGACCTGACCTCGTCACTACTCGACCGAGGTTAGGCTTGGCACTTACTGGGTACCATTGTGGGGTACTCACGCCCTTTCTTGCACATGTTTTTCGTGTGATGATCCAGGTTCTTCCTACCAGTCTCGTCCTTAGTTGCAGTCGCTGCTGTTTATCAGAGACTTCAAGGTACATCTGCCTGCACCCACAGATCCTCGGAGTCCCCCTATATCCCCTATGTTCATTCTTTCCCTTATTTCTATAGACAATGATGTATAAAATAGTTTGGACCTTGTAGAAGCTTGTGACTTATGGTGTTCCGGGTCTTGAGGAGTGTTATGTATATGTTGAGAGTTGATAATTGTATATGCCGATCGGCATCTCAATTGCTTATTCAAATTATTGTTATTGTTAGTTGTTAATGTTCATGCTTTCATTTTATTTCCGCAAAGTGTTAGGCTTACCTAGTCGTAGAGACTAGATGTCATCGTGAACTTTCGCCTATTCATGGAAAAACCATCTACGGACCTCAAGATCAATATCCGAACACACTCCTTAGTCCAAAATCACCACACGAATCCGTTGCAACCATCAAAACTCTATTCCGGAGTCAATTACACATAAGTGAACATTCGGTCAACTCTTTCAACTTAGGCTTCCAACCTTGGGACTAAGTATCCCAACTCAATCCGAAAAATCTATGGAACTAAACTGACTACCCCAGTAAGTCACATAACAACAGATGAGCATGAAATAAGCAATAAATGGTGGAACGAGGCTATAATACTCAAAAAAAACTGGCCAGGTCGTTACTCCTTGGAGTCAAATCTCCAATATCCGGAATCCATTGCAAGACTCGACTCTCACATATATACACTATATAAGTCTGAAAAAGTTGTACCAAGCCATAACCATAATCCAAGATGTAATCACATGATATGCCACATAACTCAGATACTCATAGCAATAACTTCTTACCAAGATAGCTCCCCAGAAACAAATCTGATACTGGTAATAAACCTCTTATCAAATAAAAACCTTATTCTAAAACCTTCATACACTGACAATGATGAATGAAACACGTAGAAACTCATAACCACTCATCAAATCAACAAGTTGTCGAGCTCTCTCGCCCGATAAGAATTATTGCTAAATTATAAGCTGACTTCTGATATTATTCACCCAAACGTACCGTAATCAAATTCGATAGCACTCGTTTCAGGTCTAGTGACCTCATCTCACCCAATACAACCTACTCTATTGACATGTCACACCAATACTACCTAATCCACAAATCATGCAAATCCGTGCATTGATAAGCAACAACTCAAATGCACTGAAAATGGAAAGTGAATCAAATGAGAGATCCGTCTCGCACGCTCAACATGTCACCACAAATGCAATGCTATGAATCAATCACACACAATAGAACCAAGGCACGCGAATCTAGCACAAAAGATCATATCTCAACATAACTCCACTGCAATGTGTGACCCCATCCAAACACCTATTCATATGAAATAACTAGAGCCACAATGCTCAAAATCAACAAGCATACGGAAGTCAAAAACAATCACACGAAGTGCATGACCATAACCATGGAGAAACACATAGCACAAATATACCAGTAACAAGAAAGACGATAACCAAGGCGCAATCAACCATCCAACACCCCAATAACCATCTCGCTCGAAATTTTGCCCCAGGGTCCAAACAGAAACGCATCTAGTGTGCGAATATCCAACAGATCACAACTCATTATAGCATAGAAGAGTAACACATAGAATATATCGGAACATGAACAATCTCAACTCCAACTGAATCACACACCCCTCAACAATAACAATACTGAGTCAACAAATCCGACCCGATATGGAATACACATCCTCATTGGGCCTACCAATGGGCTCCAGATCAACTTCGGACATCCCTATATACAAAGATAACCCTCCAAAAGTCCAATATGACCTAACTATAACAAATACTATTAGCTATCTAACTTTGTCCATACCTTTACAGCTGGCAACCAAGGAACAATTTATCTATGAGAACTCCTAGCTTCCAAATTGTAGGAATACCAGAATCACCGTATCCAATCCCAACTCGACCACTCAAGTGACTAAAACATCCTTCATACACAATCATTACACGAGAAATACTCCCAAAATTCTTCTGTACCACGTGGAAAAATTTGAACATCAACAGTTGACCAACCAGGCGAGTACCGCAATACTAATGAAGCATTCGTAAGTCAAAATACAGTGCGCCTTCTGAGATGCACGCTCTTCTCAGGTAATACCAAAAAGTACTAGAATTCATCTAAACATATAGAACCGTCCATGTTGTCTAAGAATTCATGACATTCCCTTCAACACTGAACTGCAACCTTGCACATACAAATCTCAATCCCATACGACGCAACGCATCTATCATTCCATCATATGAAAATACAAGAACCACATTATCGACCATGAGTCACAAGAAGATTACATACACGGTTAGCTAGAAACCTTTCATTTGATCCTATTCATGAGAAAATCACAATGCACAACAAACTCCCCATGCTTGTAGAAAATATCCACCCAAGTCGTTGTAGAAATCATCGAGAACTCTATGAGACCCATTTGCACATACTTAGCCATCAGAATTGAATTCCTCAAACCCAACCAAGTCACGCAGGTCTCCAAGCCCAAGAGTATTGCCACAAAACACATATAGAGACTTACCACATCATAAGAACCAAAAGAACCGATTAAACCCATTACCATGTTGACCTAATCTACCACCAAGCTATCCTATTTCTTCGAGTTCCTTCCGAATTGCCTTCAAGTTAATACTTCTCCTTGCTAGTACACGATGATTCTTAACCCAAAATTCACTACAAGAGATCCTATCATGAAATCACGTCGCCATGAAGCCCATAAGCCGATGTATTCCCTCTTAAGCGTCCCGAAGTACCACAATCGAGATACCCATTCTGAGGAGACGTTCTGTGAATCTGACGTTGTTTCCTTAATCTCTCTGATGTTGAAATGTTAAATCCATAATGATATAGAAATGTCATGGGTCCCAGCACCATCCAATGTAATCTCAGATATTAGCCTTTTGCAATTCCCAAAATTCCATTAAATGCCACATATGAATCTTGAATCCGTTTGAACCTCCTCGAGCGTCCTCCACCCTATCCAATCTTAAATGCACCGCCCAAACGAGCAGAATGACTTGTGCTCCATTAGCACACCAACACCCAAAGAAGTAATCCACACCTCTAAGAAATCGAGTGAATCCATTTTCTTAGTAAATTACATCCATCACGAACAACAAACCTAAACAATTCCAAGATGTATATCCATTGGTGTAATGCATCATGCATCCAGAAATTTTCCTTGCTTATGTCATCCTCAAAACCAACCTCTGCAAGTTGTAATCGATCCACAAGTATGTCTCCGACCGAAAACATACAACACATAACAATGCAATCAAATCGTCGATAGCAGACTCCCCACTTGGCTCACAATCATAGAACAAAACATCTGATAACTCACAATACCCATACTCTATTATTTCCATAATCCCGCGTTGAGGTTAAACTAAATACTTCATAAGCTCATGCAACACAAACCATAAAATGACTCAAATCATCTGCTACTCACATTCATCCTCATGACAGTCAAGTCAACTTTCTCAACCGAATCAAACTCAAATCACAACATATATAACTCACTTGTAGAAAGAAACTCTCCACCCAACATAATAAGGATCAGACATCTGTAGACCACCCCGCAGGAGATAACCCACCCGCTTACCTCAAATCCTACCATGGCCACAACCATCATGCAATCACTTAACCTTCCCAAGTCTAAACTCGTCTACAAGACATACGAATATACTTCATCTCATAACTAGACAACATGAAAGATCCCTTAACACAATCCTAACTCGAGGTTCTACAACACATCACGACAAAAATCAAGCATCCAATTGTCCTTTTCACATCCCAATCAACCATTCTCGTCACATCAAGCCATTTGAACACATCCCACAGTCACCTCACATTCATCATATAGCTATCCGACCACTCACCAAGCCATAAATCCCACTTCTAAGGACACAGCCAGACATATAGGTCAAAAGCACATACTCACACAACCGACACCATCGATCCCAAGCTGCGGTCAGAACCTGGCCTCAAGTCCTCCAGACTGGTCCATCACCAAATTGCAGAAATCACATCACGCACCTTATCAATGGAATCACAAGTCGTCAATGCACAACTGATACCTAGTGCTCACATACGCATACCAGTGAGTGGAAGAAATTCAAAAAAATATGCTTCAAGATAAATAAATGTCGCACGATGAGGAAAGAAAGATGGGAAGTTTATCTTAGATGCCCTATAGCCTCTCAATGATAGGTATGGACGTCATTATACTGATCCACAAGACTTTACTAGACACTTGCTCATGACTCGTAGAACCTATGTACCTAGAGCTCTGATACCAACTTGTTACGACCCAAAATCCAACTAGTCATGATAGCACCTAACCCAACCCGCTAGGTAAAACAAATGATAGACAAACACAACTCAAATAGGATAACGAGAATCTATAAATAAAATAACTGAGCTTTTCATAAAAAATCCCAAGGATTTGTTGTAAAAGTAATGGGCTTCTCAGATTTTAAATTTACAAAGTTGGTTCGAAATAAATACATGATCTACGAAATATACATAAACAGATTTATAAATCTAAAGCTACCAAGAAGAAGCAGTTATAACCAGAACGCAGGTACATATTCAATACTAGCTCCCGCAATACACAGTAACATCAACTCCAATATTTTCATGCAAGGTGCTTAAGTGTAGTATGAGTATAACCGACACCATGTACTCAATAAGGAACAAACATAACCTTAGGTTGAAAGTAGTGACGAGCTCGGAAGAAGGCCAGTGTCCCGCATCAATAGCCAATACTAACTCGTAATAATATAATGAAGGTAGTAAAAGTGATAGCTCAAAAGATATTATGCTTAGCTCATTCATAGTTACGGAAAAGTAGACATACTTTCTAGGTATAACAGTCAAGTCTAGATATTACAACTGAAAATCAACTGAACATGAGTTTATCAATAGAACTGTATTTCCAATTCACAACACCAGATAAGAATTTTCGTTTACCAATTAGCATGAGAAAAATATGTCTCTATGCCTACATGTCAATATACATATCAACTCATCAATTACTATATACCGTCTATCATGAGGCATATACATCTCTATGCTTTCATGTCAAATGTACATATCAAATCATGAATGTCACAGTACCATCTAGCATGAGGAAAATGCATCTCTAGGCCTATATGCCAAACATGTATGTCAAATGAATGATTTTATGATGATATTCCCAAGTACTCTTACCCTCAACATACTCAAGTTGTCTGTTTCAAAGGCCCACTTCATCACACACTCACATACACACAAAATCACTCAGCACTATACGGGTGCCTGACTCATAAGCTCCTCATTAAAGCACATGTATATATATCACTCTGCCTGCGCTCACTACTGATATGTTAGAATCCAGAGGAGCGGATCTTGCCCAAGCGCAATCAAAAGCCTATAAGGCCTACTGCATCATGCAACCCGATCCACAATAAAAAAAAAAAAGCTAATAAGTCTTGCTGCAGCGTACAATCCGATCTACAATAATGATAATAGTAATAAATCCAATATGGCCTACAACACGATCCACAATAACACTTACAACATTGCTCTCAGGCCCACCTCAGTCATCAACCTCTCAATTCTCAAGGGCTCACAATCTCATACCACTCAGCCCAAACAATGGTAACATGTGATGTGACAGTGAATGGTGAACATAGACTGAAATATGATACGCAAATGAAGAATTATGACTGAGTATATAATTATAGTTAGAGCAGAAAACTCAGAATAACAGAAATAGTCTCATTAGGTCTCAACTGAATAAGCACATAACATAAACATGATTTCTAGCATGAATCATAACTCAATTACTCTAGCAAGTAGGAATTAGTTACATGGATAGAACAAGATATAACAACAAAACAAGTCCGACGATAGACTAATAGTCAACTTGAATCATGATTACCCCGATGCACACCCACACGCTCGTTACCTAGCATGTGCATCACCCCAATACATCTCTTGTAACATAGTTTCCATGGTTAAATACCCTCAAATCCAAGTTTACATATGTTACTTACCTCGAACAAGCCAAATCCAATAACGAGCAAGTCAAACAATACTCTGAAAATGCCATCTCGCGCGTATCAACCTCTGAATGGATCTAAACTAGAAAAAGCAACTCAAAAACATCAAATAATGCCTAAGGAAACAATTCCAAATGATAAAGGTCGAGTCTTTACACACTTACTCAAAGTCAATCAAAAAGTCAAAACCGGGCATGCACCTCGAAACTCGACAAAACTCACAAAATTCGACAACCCATTCAATTAAAAGTCCAACCATACTAATTCCACTCAAATCCGACCCCGAATCAATGTTCAAAACTCAAAAATTCACTTTAGGAATGTTTAGACAAAAATTCCAAATTTCCCTTCAAAATTTATAATCCAAATGCCAAAATTTTCATGAAATATAATCAAAACCGAGTAAAAAATCTTTTTCCAATCCATATGGTGAAAATTATCTCCAAAATTGCCCAAATACGAGCTCCATAGCTCAAAATATAATAAAATGACCAATACCTTCGAAATAGAGTACTTTGTACACTGCTACAAAGGTAACCCTTAACGATCGCAGTCACCAACATCACGATCACGATTTCAAAAAATTTCAGCATAATTACCCTTCGCGATCGTGACAATTTCCCCACGATCGCGATGAACAAATTCCATTACCTTCCTAAACTCTTTCCAGATAGCCTATAGTAGAACAACAATAATTTTTTGTCCAAAACTCCAAATGAAAAATGGTTTAATTTTCTGAAAATTAGAAACAAAATGCTATAACTTTTATTTTTGGATCAACTCTAAATTTCTTATAGATTGCAAATAAGCTTCCAATGTCAGCTTAGTGACAACAGACTTTCTTCTTCGCGAAAGTGAAGCTTCCTCTGCGAACGCGATTCACAGTTCCAATTTTTCCTTCTTACTCTTCGCGATCGCGATCAAATTCTCTGCGGTCGTGATGTACACCCCTGGAGCCAAAAACCAGCAGTTGAAAATGGCCTAAAAATGGTCCAAAATTAACCCGAAACTCACCCTAGCCTCTCGGAACCCCGTCCGAATATACCAACAAGTCCTAAAACATAACATAAACCTATTCGAAGCCTGAAATCACACATTACAACATCAAAATCACGAATCGTCGAACAACATCAATCTCTTAAGTTCATAAACTACAAACTTCGAACCAAGCATCCGATTCAAGCCTAAGCAATTCAGAATGAGCCCAAATTTTGAATACAAGTTTCAAATGACATAATGAACCTATTTCAATTCTCGAAACAATAATTCGAATCCGATATCATCAAAGTTAGCTCTCGGTCAAACTTATGAACATTCTAAAGCTTCAAATTTCTTACTTTTACCAATTAGTGTCGAAAGCTTCTAGAAACATCCAAATACATATCCGGACATACGACCAAGTCCAAATTCACTATCTGAACCTAACGGAACCATAAAAACTCTGATCCAAGTTCAAATACACAAAATTCAAACATAAGACTTCAAACATAAAAATTATTCTTCCAAACTAATTCTGAATCACTCGAAAACCGAAACTGAGGATACATACAAGTCATAATACATCATATGAAGCTACTCAAGATTTCAAACAGTTGAACAGAATGTAAATGTTTAAAACGGCCGATCGGATCGTTATATTAATAGGGGATTGCAGATATCTCGGGATTGATGCTCAACAGGTGGTATCCGACCGAGTGATGCTTGTAGAAGATTGAACAATGAGAATCTATTTCCTCCTCTTTATTATTCTCTTACGGAAATTGTTCAATTTACAATCTTTTCTATTCTATTTGAAGCATCCTTAATTCATCAAAGAATTAAGTTAAATCGGTTTAACTAATAAGAATCGATTATTTCAGGTCAAATTTGATATATTTAATTGGTTAATATAATAAATAAATTTTAGGTTAAACAAAATGAAAGTTTAATGTCTTAAATGTGAACTATAATTGTTCATGGTCAAATATATATTAAACAACTACCAAAGAGTGTGGATAACACAATAAATGACATGTGGCATATGATACTTAGGCCTCATTTATTTTTTTAAAGATTAAGACGCCTGAATCTGAATATATATCTGAATATTAAGATGTGTATTAACATTAAAACATCTGAATTTGAATACACATCTAGATATTAAGATATGTTTTAAGATCTAACTACTAAATGATTAAGACTGTTTGTTTTTTAAACATCTGAATATTTAGAATTTATCTTTATTTAAAAGTTAATAAACGTAAATTCAAATAAAATACTAATTAATCTAATTATTCGGTGGTTGGTGGTGGTTCTTGGTGGTAGCTAGTGATGATTAGTAGCAATAGCGATTATGGTTGAGGATGGCGGTGGTGGGTGGTGATAGTTAATAATGGTGAGTGGTGGTGTAGTTGTGGTTGTGGTTGTGGTTGTGGTTGTGATTGAGGAAAGTGAAGGTAGGTGGTGGTAGTTTATAATGGTGGATGGTGCCGCCTATGGTTATTGATGGTGACGGAGTGGCTGGTGGTGGTAGTTGAGCTGAGTGAGTGTGTGGTTATGGTTTAGGATGATGGGTGGTGGGGGTGATAGGTTGGTGGTAGTGGTGACGAGTATGGTTGAGGATGGTGGTGGTGGTAGTTGATAATGGTAGGCGGCAGCACCAATTAGCAATAAATGTAAATGATAGCATCTTAATGAAATCAAGTCATTATTATAGATCTTAATCATACAGATCTATTCAGACCAATTAAGTGATTGTAAAGTAAAAAAATAAATAAACATGCTTAATAATTAAATATAAATAATTAAAATTCAGACTTTAAAAATAAATATATTTAATATCTAAAATATATGCATAATTAAGATTTAAATATCTATTAAATACAAACAAATGAGTCCTTGTTCGACTCCGAGTTAGTCAGAGCCATTTCAGTAAGTTGAATCCGAAGGTTAGTAGAGGAAATGAATTCCGGATCGTCTATACCGCGATCACAATGTAATCCCAAAAATGACCACCCGAAAAGTCTTTAGTATCCGGATAAGACGATCAACAAACCAACAGGTTCTGAAATATTCGGGCTTCGATATTATTTCCTGTGCAGTTACGACTTCGATATGCGTGATTTTTGGGGCTGTTAGACTCGTCTGGACTATAAATACTCCCTCTCTCCTATATTTGTAACTCACTGAAATCTCTATACTCACATTGTTATAATCTCAATTTGAAAACAAATCTTGTCTCAAGCTCTATGTTCAACTATTCTCAGTTTACGGAGGAATGTCAATAAGTTCTTTCCCCTTTTGTTTCTTTCGTCTTATTCTCATTTACAATTAACTGCCTAAATTCGTTTAATTTCCGTTTTCATAGATCTGGTCATTTGGAGTGAAACGATTGCTTGTAGCCTTATTTTTATAAATTTAATTAATTAATCTAATAATTAATTTTTAGGTTTAATACAGAGGCCAACCAGTTCTATTGGAGAAAGAATTCATCGAGTATAGTACAACTAATCAAGGAAAGCAAAAATTCCTAAAATGTTTCACATTAGTAAACCGTTTGTTTTCTCACTAAAAAAATGCTTATATTATGGGGGTATTTTGATAGTTTGTGGCAATTTTTGAACCCGACAAATAAATTGTGACGATCTTTAAAAACATCACAGTTACATTTGCCTCAAGCAATATTACGGCGTTTGTTTGAAACCTCCATGACCCTCACAAATTGAATGTTCCATTTGTGGTAATTTTCAAAAACAACTAATAACGGTTTATAACCTTCATAATATGATCCCAAAAATTTTAAAAAATTATTTATGGGGTTTTATAACTCCGTAATATGATCTTATTGTTTAAATAAAAAATTGAGTACATTGTGGTATTATATAAACAATTTTAATAAATAACTTATAACATAAATCAAATTCCATCCCAAATAACCATAATAACAAATATCAAAAGTTTAAATCATTATCAATCTAAATAACTAAATTAATACTAACTCAAGCAAGGTAACTCAATTTTTTTTAATGGGAATGGTAACTTCAACATTATCAAATCTGAAATGGTTCTAAATTTTTTAAATGTAAATTACTATGTATTTGCTTTGTGATTGCATTGCTGCCACGTATTTACTTTGTGATTTACATTATTGCCACCAAATGATCCTCTTATTCCACAGAAAAAGCTTGATAATATCGGAGAAATTAGGTCTTATAGGATTTGATGAAATACAGGTACATGAGATGAATCAGTGAGAGAAAGTCAGGGTTGGTGCTTGTTTGGATTTGGATCTCTATGGAGGAATGCCTTCTGAAGAGGCGCGGACGTGCGAGGTGCGGACGTGCGTTGGAATTTTGAGAAAAAGATTTCGGTGGCAGGGGAGAGGGGTGAAGCTCGTTTGCTGAAAAATTGAGAGGAAAAATAAAATACCAGCGCCGGCACTATTAAAATTTTCAATATTTCATCGGTTGAGTCTAACCCCCGCAATTTGTATAGTAATAGGGGTTTTTCGTATATTTTAAATTTATTTACCCGGTCTATTTACGTTTTTCTATTTACAGAAGGTGATTAGTTTCTTGCAATATGGTATCACTCACGTGGTATGACGAGATTTTCTTTTTTTGACTCTCTCAAAGTTACACCCCCCCGCCCTCCTCCCCCTTCACGATTTCCCCCTCAAACTTTTGTTCATATCTTTGTTTCTTCCTCTTCCGCAACTTAAATACCAACAAATTATGTATTAGAATAAACATTTCTCCTATTTTCTTTTTTTTCCTTATGGCAAAACATGATTATACAATAAAATATTTCAATCTTGTAGTACTCTTTTAAGTGGTGAATTCAAAATTGTTAGTCAAATTTTAAATTAAAAGTGAAATTTTTTGTGCAATTCTTCTCCAACAAGATAAAAGAATAATCAAAACTTGGTAAATGAATTGTAGAACCCCTCTAGCACATATAAAAACATTTTCATATTGCACATAAACAAAAAAGAAAAAGAAGAGAAGAAAGTGTCAAACTTCCATGGAGGCCTCTTATACACTGTCAATATAAACTAAAATATATATAATTATACATCATTATACATAAATATACATATTTATACACAATTACACATAATTATACAATACTATGTAACTGTGTATAAACACTGGTTAACAATATTTTCACTAGAAAACACATTATGTCCAACACTACACTAATTGTAAACAATATATCAACTTGTATAAATGTGTATAATATTGTATAAGAGGTATTTATACATTTGTATACATTACTATACAGTGTGTATACAAACTACTACATGGTTATGATTTTTTATCCCAACTTCGAGTTGTAGTAACATGTATTATAACTTTATGCGAACGATTCCAATATAATTCCCAGACAAGATACATCCAATTTTAGATCTGAGACTTCAAGGTCGTATCAATGCCGATCCGAATTTAAAACCTCAAAATCTTTCAAAATTATTGGTTATTTCTCACAGCAAATCAAGTTTGAGAGCGAAAGATTTAAGATTTATGTGGATTCTTATTTTTCTTTCAAAATCTTCAATTCTTCTTCTGCTTGCCACCATCGGGATTGGCGGGCTTGGATGACAGAGGAGGAGTCTGAGCCAGAATTGTGTAGGGGGTAAGGGGAGGAGGAATATATAACGATCCGACCGGTCGTTTTGAGAATTAGCATCTCGTTCGACGGTAAGGTCACGAGCAACTTCGTATTTGTGTTATGACTTGTGTGTGTGGTCGAGTTCAGTTTTCGGATGATTCGGGGTCGATTTGAAAGAAGGATTCTTGTTTTAGAAGTTTAAGCGGTAAGAGTTGACCGGAATTTGACTTTTTTATAGATGACTCTGAAATGGCATTTTGATGATTCCATTGGTTATGTATGGTGATTTTGGACTTAGGCGCGCGTCCGAATTTGGATTTGGAGGTCCGTAGGGTAATTGAAGCATTTCGGTGAAAAATTAGAAAGTTAAAGTTTTGAAAGGTTTGACCAGGAGTTGATTTTGTTGATATCGGGCTTGGATTCCTATTCTATGAGTTATATTAGCTCATTATTTCATTTGAGACTTCTATGCAAAATTTGACGTCATTTTCGGGTTGATTTGATATGAGTTGGGCGAGTTGTAGAAGTTGAAAGTTCATAAGTTCACTTGGTTTGATTTGATGTGTGATTCGTAGTTTTGACGTTACTTGATATGATTTGAGGCCTTAATCAGGTCCGTGTTATTTTTTGCAATTGTTGGTATGTTTTGACGGGGCCCCGGGTGTATTCGGACGAGCTTCAGATGATTTTCATGCTTTTGATCAGGTCTGGTTCTGGTGCTTCGCACCTGCGATATTTTGGGGCGCAGGTGCGGCTCTGCTTCTGCGCGAGCCTGGTCGTTTATGAGATTATTGAGGTCTGGGAGGGAGGGAGCTTCAGCGGAGATTGGCACGCAGTTACGATGGCCGTTTTTGCGGCCCAGTGATCGCATACGCGAGTTGTTCGCTTTTGCAGCTCGTTTGGCGGTTCTGCACTGTTTCTTGTTCGACTGTGTTTTAGCAGATGCGGATCCTGGCCTGGTAAGTTGTGTTCGCAAATGCAAACTTTTTCTCGCAAATGTGAGGCCGCAGATGCGGCTTTTCTTTTCGCAAATGCGAAAGTGCTGGGCAGAATCATATATATGTCGAGGGGTTGGTATTTTCAACATTATTTGAGTTGTAGACCTCGGCTTTGGGAGATTGTTGGTGGGTTTTTCAAGCAATTCATTGGGGTAAGTGTTCTCTACCCGAATCTTATTATATTTTATGAATCCATTGCTAATTTTTCATCATTTAATTAGTGAATTAAATTGGAAATTTGGGGAAAATTTGTAAAAATCTTTCAAAATGTAAAATAATGATTTGAAGGACGAATTGATGTCGAAAATTGATAATTTTTGTATGGTTAAACTCGTATCAGAATAGATGTTCGGTTTTTATAAATTTTAACAGGGTCTGAGGTGCGGGTCCGAAGGTTGACTTTTTTGTTTTGTTAAAAATTGAATCTTTATTATCTAAAATTGTTTCCTATGAGTTTTACTTATGATTTGAAGTTATTTTTGCTAGATTTGAGCCGTCTGTAGGTTGTTTCATTCGAGAAGGTCATTTTAGAGTAACTGTCTAGCTTCTTTGAGGTAAGTATCTTGCCTAACTTTGTTTGGGGGAACTACCCCTTAGGATTTGAGTCTTTGGTGCTAATTTTGTCATGTAAAGGCCGTGTACGCGAGTTGATGAGTACATGCTCAGACTTATTTGTGAAACTTTGACCGTTTAGGGCTCTTAGGTTCTCATATTTATTAGATATAAATTTGTTTTGTCATGTTAAATTTACCATTTAATAAATTCACCATCACGTGTCTTATTTGGAATTAATTGCTTTGTGTCTACCCTTAGTGCCGATTAAACTCTTATGTGTCTGTCACACCTCCTTTTTCACTACCCCGGAAGAGGTATAAAGGAGTTTTTTCACTTTAAGTGACAATCGAAACGGGATTATTTTATTTAAAATTCAGAGTCGCCACTTGGGATAGTTTATGGTGTCCCAAGTCACCGGTTTAAATCCCGAATCGAGGAAGAATTGACTCTATTTTACAGTCCGCGAACACAGAAATCCGGGTAAAAAATTCTATTAACCCGGGAGAAGGTGTTAGGCATTCTCGAATTTCGTGGTTCTAGCACGGTCGCTTAATGATTAAACTTGGCCTAAATTTAATTACTATTTTTGTACCTATGTGAATTTTACCTTTTACCGCTTTTAAGAAATTATCCTGAGACGAGTCACGTGTACGTGTACTCATCTTATTCAGCGCGTTAAAAATCATGTCACACGTACGTGTACATAATTTGTGACGCTTATTTACTTAAGAAAGACTCTAAAGCCGCGTGAACGCGTACCTTGATTTTATATTAAAAATCGATGCTTAAATCATGTCACGCGTACGTGTACACAATCTGTTACGCTCAAGTATGTAAGAAAAACTTCAAAGTTCATGAACCCATAATTGTGTAACGTGTAGGTCAAAAATCCTAAAGTTTGACTACCCAAATATGATATGCCTAGCATGCTCCTAGCGATTTTAAGCTTTAAAAGTCTATAATTTATTAGTTAATTTGTTTACTAAACAACTCACAACTCAATACCAATTAACCCGATTATCCCCCATATCCCGTTTACAATCACAAGACAAGTTAATTGTTAACGCTAAGAAAATTCAAACAAAACTCAACTCAAACAAATTTGAAACGAAAGTTTACAAAACATCTCATAACAACAAAAAAAACTCGATAACAAATTGACAGTCAAGGTCGTGTAATTAATACTTGGGCTGATATCATTAACCGTGAAGTATTGTTTATGATTGAAGGTGAAAACTGTTTTTTGATTGTTCCTCGATATGGTCCATTTCAACACATAATATTCACATAAGGGAAAATATAAGAGAAGCAGAGGGATTGAACCTCAATGATGTTAATAA
This sequence comes from Nicotiana knightiana, assembly GCA_005239525.1. Lineage (NCBI taxonomy): Eukaryota > Viridiplantae > Streptophyta > Magnoliopsida > Solanales > Solanaceae > Nicotiana > Nicotiana knightiana. Next base: position 64,648 of record ML416226.1, on the reverse strand, counting down.
GAACTCGATTACGCAAACTCCCGTGAATAAAATCTGACCGGAAAATGAAAACAGGACTGAACCTTAAACCGCGAATCCCGTCGGCGACAGAACCATTAAATGGAAACCTCGTTCTTTTTTTTTTGGATCACATCAGAAGTAAAAAGCAAAAGTGTATATTTTGGATTTTCTTTCTTTGAAATCGTCTAACTAACACAAAAGCAGAAACATCTTTTTTTGTATGGTTTTTTTTTTCATGTCAAGTAGACATGATTCTTCTTTGTCCCCCTTTCATTCGTTGCTGCCTCCCTCAAATTTTCTATGTCCAGATGAGTTCCCACTCGTCCCTTGCCCCCCTCCCCCCCTTTTTTTTTGTGTTTTTCGGCCGTGTGTGTGTAAGAGTGGTGGTCGTGGTTGTTGGGCTGTGGTGGTGTGGTAGTGTTGAGAGGAGGTCCAACGGTGGATGTGGTTATTGCAGGCGGCTGGTGGATGTGTGTTTTTTGGTGAGGAAGAAGGTCTGTGGGTGTGGATCTCCGGCGGCGTCTGGCGGCAAAAGGGTTCCGCCTGGGGTGGTGTGGCTGTTTTTGTGGGGTGAAGAAGGTCTGGTGGTTGATGGTGAAGAGGAGGGGGGGGGAGTTTAGATATGAGTGAAGGCGGCCGAAGACGGATTCCGGCGGGCTTGAGAGGGGGCGGCGGCTGGAGATTTGAGAAGAAGAAGGCGACCGTCAGGGGGCTTCTCCAGGGTGTATGTGTTATGGTCTGATGTTGTATATATTTAGGAAGAAGAAGATTAGGGTATTAGTTAGGTTAATGGGCTAAGGGTTATTTGGGCCAAGGGGTTGATGGGCTAGGTCCGAATTAGGCAAAAGTTTGGCCAAATTTACCTTTAAAAAGTGGCCATTTAACTCTACTAGATTAAAATATTAACTCCTACAATAATAACTATTAAAATACGTAATACCTTAATTAAATAGAGAAAAATGAAATTATTTAGTATTTTTTTAAAAAAATTTGTGATAAAATTAAGTAAAAGAGTTAAAACTAGTTAAAATAACGATATTAAGCTAAACTAAATATTTAAACGTTAAAGTGTATAAAATCTCGGGGAGGGTCAAAAATTACGTGTCTACAGTGCCTTGACTGAAGTTGTTGCCTCTTTTATTGTAATGCTATCCTTTTTGTAATTGTTTATCTTTAATTGAAGTTATTACTATCCTTTTCGTAATTGTTTATCCTTAATTGAAGTTATTATTATCTTTCTCGTGATTGTCTAACCTTAATTGACGTTATTATTATTTTTTATGTAATTGTTTACCCTTAATTGAATTTGTTGTATCCCTTCTGTAATTACTCAACCTTAAACGAAGTTTTGTTATCCTTTTCATTGTTTACTCATCCTTATTTGGAATAAGCGAGTCATGTTATCTCTCTTATCGTCGAATTGTAGTTTTGTGGGATCATTGCTACACATTATCTTTCATGACCCAATTTTCCTATAAGCCATGATGGCGCCCAACACCACCGCTAGGCAAGCCAACGATGAACTAGCTATGTGTCCATCCTTTTTAACATTTTACAAATAGTTGATTTTTAATTATTAAATAAGTAAGAGGTGAGAAATTTAAATAAAATAAGGTGGAAACAAATATAAGAACAAGTGTGGTGAAATAATTACTCAAAATCACCAAGTGTCTACTAGAATAATTCCAAGACCAGGTGTCACAAGTGTATGAGCTACTTGTAGAATATACAAAACACTAAACTATTGTTTCAAATAAAGTAGACAGAAAGTAAATACAAAAGAGAGACTTCGGGGGCTGCAGAACGAGCTCGGAAGAGAGCTCGCCACTAAGTCTCGAGTATCAGGAGTGCGCGCCGGGATAACTACCAGATGCACCTGCCTCGGATGATGCACAGTTAGTGCATAAGTATAGCATGAGTGCATAAGAAACATGTACCCAGTAAGCACCCAGTCTAACCTCGAAGAAGTAGTGACGATGGGTCGACATCGACACTTACTATGAGCCAATAATAAAATGCACAAATTATAAACTTATGTGGAACATGGAAATAATAATAGTAATTGTAAAGACCTGGCCGGTCATTTTGAGAGTTATAGCCCCGATCCCCTATTAGATGCTTACCCCATATTACTTCTATTGTGACTTGCCGGGAGGTTTCGTTGTGGTTTTTGGAGTGTTTCGGGACACTTAGTCCCTAAACGGAGGTTTAAGCCTTAGGTTTTGAACAGTAGTCAGAACTGTGTGAAGACGACTCTGGAATGGAGTTCCGTCGGCTCTGTTAGCTCCGTTAGGTATTTTAGACTTAGGGGCGTGTCCGGATTGTGTTTTGGAGGTCTGTAGCTCATTTAGGCTTGAAATGGCGAAAGTCAAAGTTTTGGAAATTTTGACCGATAGTGGAATTCTTGATATCAGGGTCGAAATCTAATTCCATAAGTTAGAGTAGGTCCGTAGGGTTGAATACGACTTGTGTGCAAAATTTAGGGTCAATCGGATGTGGTTTGGTTGGTTTCGGCATCTGTTGTCGAATTTGGAAGTTTTAAGTTCTTTAAGTTTGAATTGGAGGATGATTCGTGATTTTAGCGTTGTTTGATGTGGTTTGAGGGCTTGACTAAGTCTGTATGGTATTTTAGTACTGGTTGGTATGTTTTGTTTAGGTCCCAGGGGACTCGAGTGTGTTTCTAATGCTTAACGGATTGAGTTTGGGACTTATGCAATTGCTGAAGCTGCTGCACTTGGTGTAATCACACATGCGCACTTTGGGCCGCAGGTGCGGCACCACAGAAGCAGCCATGGATCCGCATAAGCGGTTTTGGTCATGCCCAACTGGGATCGCATGTGCGGCGATAGATCCGCAGAAGCAGAAATGCAGAAGCGGAAGAGGAGCGCAGGTGCAGGCTCGCATATGCGGTCCTTGTTCACTGATGCGGACTCAGTCCCCCTTAAGTCATTTTCGCACCTGCGATGGATTTTCCCCAGGTGCGGTTGAAGGCTCACGGAAGCGAGATCTATGGCAGAAAAAGGGCCAAATCGAGGGTTTATGTCATTTTTCATCATTTGGACTTGGGACCTCGGAATTAGGAAATTTTTGGAGGAATTTTCACGTGGGTGTTTGTGGTAAGTGATTCTTACCTAGTTTTGGTTAATTCCCACGATTATGTCTTTAATTTCATCATTTAGTTGTGATTTGGGGTGTGAAATTTGGAAAAATTTGAGAAAAGTTCTTAGGCTGATTTTGGGATTTTGATCGAGATTTCGGTATCGGATTTGAGAAATTTTGGTACGAGTGAACTCGTGAGTGAATGGGTGTTCATAATTGTGACTTTTACCCGATTCTGAAAAGTGGGCTCGGGGAGGCTTTTTAGGGCGATTTCCAATTTCTTGCTTTAACTTTGATTTTAGTAGCTAGATTATTTCCTTGTAGTTATATTTATGATATGTAATTGATTTTGGCTAGATTTGGGCCATTCTGAGTCAGATTTTCGTGGAAAGAGCATTTTTACAGATTGATTGAGCTTGGTTCGAGGTAAGTGTCTTGCCTAACCTTGTGTGGGGGAATTCCCCTTAGGATATGGTACTGTTTTGATATGTGAGCGCCGTGTATGTGAAAGGTGACGAGTACGTACATGGGCTAATTACTGTAAAAACCAGACTTCTGCTATGTAATAACTTCTTTTCCTTCTTATTTGAGCCATATCAGCATGTGTAGTATCCTGTTAGATTAGAATAGCATGTCTACTTTCCTTAATTATTTCTGAACTCCGTGCAGCATGTTTAGTGAATATCCTGTTTTTCATTGACTTGTACTCGGCCTAAATTATAGGATTTTGTGTTGTAGCAGTTAAATTCTATTGTTTGAGTTGTGTATTTACTTTTGGGACTACGGAAAATTATTCCAGGAGATCTCCCTGCATATTTACTTTGGGACAACAGAAAGGTATTCCGGGAGATCCCCCTGCATATTTACTTTGGGACTATGGAACAGTATTCCGGGAGATCCCCCTGCACATTTACGTTTGGGACTACGAGACGGTATCTCGGGAGATCTTCTATTGCTATTTCTGTGTATTGAGTTGTTACCTTTCTATGGTTTCATTCTTGTTAAATTTCAGTCTTTATTTTATTCCGATATATCATTCTGCTTTGTTTTTATTATATATATACCATCAGGACCCTGACCTAACCTTGTCACTACTCGATCGAGTTTAGGCTTGGTACTTATTGGGTACCATTGTGGTGTATTCATGCCTTTCCCTGCACATATTTTTCGTGTGCAGATCTAGGTTTCTCCTACCAGCCTCGTTCTTAGTTGCAGTTGCTGCTGTTCCGGAGACTTCAAGGTACATCTGCCCGTACTCGCAGATCCTCAGAGTCCCTCTCTATCCCCCCCCATGTTCATTCTTCTCTCATTTATATAGACAGTGATGTATAGAACAGTTAGAATCTCGTAGAAGCTTGTGACTTACGGTGTTTCGGGTCTTGGGAGTGTTAAGTATATTTTGAGAGTCAATTATTGTATATGTCGAGCGGCATCTTAATTGCTTATTCAAATTATTTTCTACTGTTAGTTGTTAATTTCATGTTTTCATTTCATTTCCGCAAAGTGTTAGGCTTACCTAGTCGTAGAGACTAGGTGCCGTCACGACAATTCACAGATGGAGAATTTGGATCGTGACAAGTTGGTATCAGAGCTCTAGGTTCATAGGTGTCGTGAGTCACAAGCTGATTTATTAGAGTCTTGCGTATCGGTACGAAGACGTCTGTACTCATCTTCGAGAGGCTATGGAACTGTTAGGAACAATCATACTTCTTTTGATTCTTAGTCGTGCGAGTTATTGGCATCAAATTCTAAAATTCTCTATTCTGTTCTTTCTCACATATGGTGAGGATCCGTCTCGGGAGATATGACGACCAGGCACTTGCGCCCCTGCTAGAGCAGCCAGAGCCCGAGGTCGGTGTAGAGGACAACCACGCGGTGCAGCCAGAGCACTTGCGTGAGCTGCGACAGAGGATCCCCCGGCAACCCCAGCTGAAGGGAAGGAACCGGAGGCTTCTATTGCTGCACCAGCCCTCTAGGAGACTCTAGCCCAGTTCATGAGCATGTTCAACAACTTATCTTAGGCTAGATGGATTCCATTAGCTCCCGCCACATCTCAGGTCGTGGGAGGGGCACAGACTCCCCGCAGCCCGTACTCCTGAGCAGAGGGTCCAGGTTAATTAGGCCCTACAGTTCATTCCTATGCAGCCGGTAGCTCCGGTTCAACATGAGACCAGGACAACCACTACTGAGGCAGAGCAGCTCAGACTTGAGAGGTACAAGAAGTACCACCCACTTCCCTTCAGCGGATTGGCTACTGATGATGCTCAGGGTTTTCTGGAGGAGTGTTATCGTATTCTCTGTACCATGGGCGTAGCGGAGACGAGTGGGTTTCTTTTACCACTTTCCAGCTTAGAGGAGCAACCTATCAGTGGTGGCATTCTTATGAGTTGAGTAGTCCGGACAAGGCAACCTCACTTACATGGACTCAGTTATCGGACATGTTTTTGAGAAAGTATGTCCCTCAGAGCCTCAGGATTCATGGCGCGCGGAGTTTGAGAAGTTGCGCTAGGGTTCTATGAGTGTTTTAGAGTACACAGTCTATTTTAGTGATTTGGCCCAACATGCACCGGCCTTGGTTGCTACAGTTCAGAAGAGGGTTCGTCACTTTATTGAGGGACTCCACCCCAGCATCAGGATTAGTATGGCAAGGGAGTTGGAGATGGATATCTCTTATCAGTAGGTTGTGAGTATTGCAAGGAGATTGAAGGGCATGCTTTCCTGGGACAGAGAGGAGATAGAGGCCAAGATGTCTCGAGAGACTGGTTTTTTATTTTGGAGCTCGTGCTCCAGCAGCTCTCCATAGTAGGGGTTATGTGAGTCGCCCCGTACATTCAGCTCTTCCAGCCCCTTATAGGTCCCAGGAGCCTTATTATTCACCGCCAGTATCTAGTGTGCGTCATGCTCGGGGTGTTATTAGCGGCCAGTCCAGCAGACCTGGCCCGAGTCAGTCACAACAACCATGCCCTTAAGGGTTGTTTTGAGTGTGGAGACACTCGCCATATGGTGAGGGATTTCCCCAGACTTAGGAGGGGTGCACCTCCACACACTTCTCAGCTACCACGACCTCCATCGGGTCCTCAGGCTATGATTCCAGCACCAGCTACCGCCCCACCTGCTCAGCCAGCTCGAGGTGGAGGTCGGGGAGGTCGAGATCGCACTAGAGGGGGAGGCCAAGCCAGGTATTATGCTCTTCTGGCTTGTACAAAGACAGTTTCTTCCGACTCTGTCATTACATGTATTGTTCCAGTCAGTCGTAGAGATGCGTCGATATTATTTGACCCAGGCTCTATGTATTCATATGTGTCCTTTTATTTTTCCCTACATTTGGGCGTATATTTGGATTCTTTGAGTTCCCCTATTTATGTGTCTACTCTTGTGGGAGATTCTCTTGTTGTAGACCGCGTGCATCGATCGTGTTTGATTTCTCTTAGTGGTTTTGAGACTAGAGCCAATTTATTAATGCTCAGCATGGTAGATTTTGATGTTATCTTGGGCATGGACTGGTTATCGCCCCATTATGCTATTCTTAATTATCACGATAAGACAGTTACGTTGGCTATTCCAGGCTTACAGTGATTAGAGTAGAGGGGTAACTTAGAGTATACTCCCCGCAGAGTTATTTCATTTCTTAAGGCTCAACGAATGGTTGAAAAAGGGTGTGACGCGTATTTAGCTTATGTGAGAGATGTCAATATTGATACCCCTACAGTTGAGTCAGTTCCAGTAATAAGGGACTTCCTAGATGTTTTTCCAGCTGATCTTTCGGGCATGAAGCCCGACAAAGATATTGATTTTGGCATTGATTTGTTTCCAGGCACTCAACCCATCTCTATTCCTCCATTCCGTATGGCTCCCCTGAGTTGAAGGAGTTCAAGGAGCAGTTGTAGAAGTTACTTGATAAGGGCTTCATTTGGCCCAGTATGTCACCTTGGGATGCTCCGGTCTTATTTGTGAAGAAAAAGGATGATCCTATGCGTATGTGTATTGATTATTGTCAGTTGAACACAGTTATAGTGAAGAATCGATATCTATTGCCTCGTATTGATGACTTATTTGATCAGTTACATGGTGCCGGGTGTTTTCCAAGACTGACTTACGTTCAGGCTATTATCAGTTGAAAATTCGGGAGCCAGATATCCCGAAGACTGCTTTCAGGACCAGATATGGTCACTATGAGTTTCTTGTTATGTCTTCTGGGCAGACCAATGCCCAAGCAGCCTTTATGCATTTGATGCACAGTGTGTTCCGGACTTATCTTGACTCCTTCACCATTGTGTTTACTGACGACATTCTGGTGTACTACCGAACTTGGAGGATCATGAGCAACCCCTGATGACTGTGCTTCAGACTTTGAGAGAAAACAAGTTGTATGCAAAATTTTCAAAGTGTGAGTTTTCGCTCGACTCAGTGGCATTCTTGAGTCATGTAGTATCGAGTGATGGGATCAAGGTAGATCCAAAGAAGCTGGAGGCAGCAGAGTTGTCCTAGACCTTCATCGGCTACAGAGATCCGTAGTGTTCTTGGTTTGGCGGGGTATTATCGTCGTTTTGTAGAGATATTCTCATCTATTGTAGCACCTATGACTAGGCTGACCTAGAAGGGTGCTCCATTCAGGTGGTCAGAGGTGTGTGAGGAGAGCTTTTAGAAGATCAAGATGGCTCTAACTATAGCCTTAATATTGGTATTGCCTACAGGTTTGGGCTCTTATGCTATATATTATGAGGCATCGTGGATTGGTCTTGGCCCGGTGTTGATACAGGACGATAGGGTGGTTGGTCTTAATTTGCGTTAGCGGAGGTGGTTGGAGCTACTTAAGGACTATGATATCACCATTTTGTACCACCCGGGGAGGGCCAATGTGGTGGCTGATGCTTTGAGTCGCTAGGCGGAGAGTTTGGGGAGTTTAGCATATCTTCCAACAGTAGAGAGACCCTTAGCATTAGATGTTCAGGACTTAGCCATCCAATTTGTGGGATTGGATATTTCTGATCCGAGTCGAGTGTTGGTTTTTGTGGTCTCTCGGTCTTCTCTTTATGATCGTATCAGGGAGCGACAATGTGATGACCCCCATCTGCTTGTCCTTAAGGACACGGTCCAACACAGTGATGATAAAGAGGTCACTATTGGGGATGATGGCGCATTGAGGATGCAGGGCAGACTATGTGTGCCTAATATAGATGGTTTGCGTGAGTTGATTCTTTAGGAGGCTCATAGCTTGCGGTACGCTATTCATCCAGGTGTCGCGAAGATGTATCAGGACTTGAGGCAACATTACTGGTGGAGGAGGATGAAGAAGTACATAGTGGAGTATGTGGCTCGGTGCATAAATTGCCAGCATGTGAGATGTGAGCATAAGCAACCGGGTGGGTTGCTTCAGAAGTTAGAGATTTTGAGTGAAAATAGGAGAGGATCACTATGGATATCGTTGTTGGGATCCCACAGACTTAGCGGAGGTTTGATGTGGTTTCGATGATTGTGGATACGCTGACCAAGTCAGCTCATTTCATTCCTGTGATGAGTACATATTCTTTCGAGCAACTGGCTCGAATCTACATCCGTGAGATCGTCATGCTTCATAGAATACCTATATCTATTATCTATGACCGGGGTACACAGTTTACATCATGGTTCTAGATATCCATACAACAGGAGTTGGGTACTAGAGTGGAGCTGGGCACATCATTTCACCCTCAGACAGACGGGTAGTCCTAGCGCACCATTCAAATATTAGAGGATATGCTCTGTGCGTGTGTGATGGAGTTTGGACGGTCATGGGACCAGTTCTTTCCACTTGCAAATTTGTCTACAACAACAGTTATCAGTCGAGCATCCAGATGGAACTGTATGAGGCTCTATATGATAGGCGATGTCGGTCCCCAGTAGGTTGGTTCGAGCTGGGTGAAGCCAAATTATTGGGTACAAACTTGGTCCAGGATGCCCTGGATAAGGTGAAGGTAATTCAGGATTGACTTCGCATAGCCCAGTCCAGACAGAAGAGTTATCCGGACCGGAAGGTTCGCGATGTAGCATTCATGGTTGGAGAGCGGGTCTTGCTTTGGGTATCGCCTATGAAGGGCGTTATGAGTTTCGGAAAGAAGGGAAAGTTGAGCCCTAGGTACATTGGTTCTTTTGAGGTACTGCGACATGTTGGGGAGGTCGCTTATGAGATTTCCTTACCTCCTAGTCTATCAGGAGTTCATCTGGTATTCCACGTTTCTATGCTCCAGAAGTATCACGGTGATCCAACTCATGTGTTGGATTTCAGCTCAGTCCAGTTGGACAAGGATCTATCTTATGTTGAGGAGCCAGTGGTTATTTTGGACAGGCAGGTCAGAAAGCTAAGGTCAAAGAACATTGCTTTAGTAAAGGTTCAATGGAGGGGTCATTCGGTCGAGTAGGTGACTTGGGAGACCGAGTAGGATATGCGCAACCATTATCCTTATCTTTTAACTGTTTCAGGTATGTCTCTAAACTCGTTTGAGGACGAACGATTGTTTTAAGAGGGGGAGGATGTGATGACCCGGCCAGTTATATTGAGAGTTATAGCCTTGATCCCCTATTAGCTGCTTCCCCCAAGTATATTTCTACTATTGTGACTTGCCGGGATGTTTCGTTTTGGTTTTTGGAGTGTTTTGGACACTTAGTCCCTAAACGGAGGTTTAAGCCTTAGGTTTTAGACCATAGTCGGAACTGTGTGAAGACAACTATGGAATGGAGTTTCGTCGGTTCTGTTAGCTCCGTTAGGTGATTTTGGACTTTGGGGCGTGTCCAGATTGTGTTTTGGAGGTCTGTAGTTCATTTAGGCTTGAAATAGCGAAAGTCGAAGTTTTGGAGATTTTGACAGGTAGCGAAATTCTTGATATCGAGGTCAGATTCTGATTCCGGAAGTTGGAGTAGGTTCGTAGGGTTGAATACGACTTGTGTGCAAAATTTGGGGTCAATTGGATGTGGTTTGGTTGGTTTAGGCATCGGTTGTCGAATTTGGAAGTTTCAAGTTCTTTAAGTTTGAATAGGAGGATGATTCGTGATTTTAGCGTTGTTTGATGTGGTTTGAGGGCTCGAATAAGTCCGTATGGTGTTTTAGGACAGGTTGGTATGTTTGGTTGAGGTCCCGGGCGCCTCGGGTGTGTTTTGAATGCTTAAGGGATTGAGTTTGGGACTTATGCAATTGCTGAAGCTATTGCACCAGGTGTAGTCACACCTGCGCACTTTGGGCCGCAAGTGCAGCACCATAGAAGTGGTTTTGGCCCTATGTAACTTGGACCGCAAGTGCGGCGATAGATCCACAGAAGCGGACACACAGAAGCGGAAGAGGAGTGCAGGTGCGGGCTGGCAGATGCAGCCCTTGTTCACAGATGCGGACCTAGTCCCCCTTAATTCATTTTCGCACCTGCGATGAATTTTCCGTAGGTGCGGTTGAAGGCTCGCAGAAGCGAGATCTCTGGCAGAAAAAGGGCCAAATCGAGGGTTTAGGTCATTTTTCATCATTTGGACTTGAGAGCTCGGAATTAGGCGATTTTTGGAGGGGTTTTCACATGGGTGTTTGGGGTATGTGATTCTTACCTAGTTTTTGTTAATTCCCATGATTATATCTTTAATTTCATCATTTATTTATGATTTGGGGTGGAAAATTGGGAAAATTTTGAGAAAAAGATCTTAGGCCGAATTTTGGGATTTTGATCGAGATTTCAATATCGGATTTGAGTATTCTGGTACGACTGAACTTGTGAGTGAATGTGTGTTCATATTTCATGACTTTTACCTGATTCCGGGACGTGGGCCCTGTAATGACCCGATCGGTCGTTTTGAGCTCTAGCGCGTCGTTCAGCGGTTTGAAGTCGTGAGCAGCTTCGTTTCAGGTGTTATGACCCGTGGGCGTAGTCGGAATTGAATTCCAGGAAGTTTAGTATTGATTTGGAAAGAAAATTCTCATTTAAGCCTTAAGTTGGAGAAATCATCTAAGATTGGAATTTTGAGTAAACGACCTCCAAATCAGGATTTAAAGGTTCCAGCAGGTTCGTATGAAGATTTCGGACATGGGCGTATCTTTAGATCAGGTTTTGGATAACCCGGGAGCGTATCAGTGCATATTATGGAAGTTGGCATTCTGTAATAATTTCATAGATTTGGGCTTGAAATGCATTTCAGTGTGGTGATGTCCGTTTGAGATTCCGAGTCAAGGAATAGCTTCGTAGGGTGATTCTGGAGTTAGGAGCGCGATGGGAAGTGAATTCGGATATCCGGAGGTCATTTTGAAGTCATTTGGCTAAAGATAGAAATTTGAAGGTTCTTGAGAAATCCGACCGGAAGTGGAAGTTTTGATATTAAGGTCGGAATGCGATTTCGGAAGTTGGAGCAGGTCCGTAATGTTGAATATGACTTGTGTGCAAAATTTGGGGTCAATTGGAGGTGGTTTGGGGGGTTTCGGCATCGAATGTGGAAGTTTGGATTTTCAAGTTCTTAAAGATTTGGATTGGAGAGCGATTCGTCGTTTCAATGTTGTTTGATGTGATTTGAGGGCTCGAGCACGTCCGTGTCATGTTTTGGGACAGGTTGGTGAGATTGGACGGGGTCTCGGGGGCCCCGGGTGGATTCCGAGTGATTGACGGATCAATATTTAAAGTTGGAAAAGAGCTAAAGCTTGCCGTCATCTGGTGTAATCGCACCCGCGAGGCTTTGACCGCAGGTGCGAAATTGGGGCTGGAGCTGAGGGACCGCAGGTGCGGGAGTTTGGTCGCACCTGTGGAATCACAGGTGCGAAGAGGGATCACAGGAGCGGGAGTTGCTGGGCTGAGTCAGAGCCGCACCAGCGATGGAATTTTCGCAGGAGCGGCTATTGCACCGTAGGTGCAAAAATGGTTAAAGGCAGTGGGGTGTTTTAAGAACGGATTTTTGGCCATTTCTTCATTTCTCTCATTTTGGTGTGGCGATTTTGGGAGCTTCAAGAGGGGGATTTTCAGCAAGAATCCCTAGGTAAGTGTATTCTTCCCATTCCTAAGTTAAATATGTGATCTTGCATGGATTTGAACATGAAATTGGTAGGAAATTTGGGAAATTTTTGAAGAAACCTAGAAAATGTAAATTTTGAATTTAGCCACGAATTTGAGTATGGAATGTAGACTAAATTGCATGATTGAACTAGTAGAGTTATGGGTAGCATGTATCTTCAAGAATTTCGGATTTTCGGGCGCGTGGGCCCGAGGGCATTTTGGTCATTTCTCCGAGCAGGGTCGGGAAAGTATATAATCTGAATTTGTTGTGAGTATTAGGATGAATTTTCATTGCTTTGCCATTAGTGGTAGTTTCGGAGCGTTGTGCGTCCGTTGAAGTCATCGGAAAGGCTTGGAAGCCGGTGTTGGAATTTCGGAGCGAGGTAAGTCTCCTTTCTAACTTTGTGAGGGGGAATCGTTCCCCAAGGTGAATTAATTCAATACATGTTATTATCTTCGGGGGCTACGTACACATGAGGTGACTGGAGTCCGTGCGTAGCTACTACTGTGCCATGTCCGGGTAGCCTAGGACCCACTAGCATGCCTTACCTGTTGTACCTGTGATCTTGTCCGTGATGTTAGACTGCTAATATAATCGAAATTGGAATTTAATGACTAAGGAAGATTAGAGTTATTTTCTAAATCATCTAAAAAGAGAATTTATTTCCTTCGCGGGCAATTGTATTTCCGAATAAGGTTGTGTTATTAAACGTTATTTAAAATTCAGCAAGTGAATTTCGAAAAAAAGGNCAAAAGTGCATGCCTTACCTGTTGTACCTGTGATCTTGTCCGTGATGTTAGACTGCTAATATAATCGAAATTGGAATTTAATGACTAAGGAAGATTAGAGTTATTTTCTAAATCATCTAAAAAGAGAATTTATTTCCTTCGCGGGCAATTGTATTTCCGAATAAGGTTGTGTTATTAAACGTTATTTAAAATTCAGCAAGTGAATTTCGAAAAAAAGGGATTTAAATACAATTGGTGGTTTTTAAAAGAGAAACCGGTCATTTACTTGAGTATTTGTGTTCCCGATGTATTCGGGGTGGATTGTTGATTGTGCATGTTTGCATGTGACCGCTTCGCAATTTACATTCCGCGAGCAGAGTGTTATTTCCCATATTCTCATTGGAGCGGGCCGTATGCCACGACGGGTTTAGAATGCACTTTTGGTACAGGCCGTTCGGTCCTCAGCAGTGCATAGATATGATTATTATATTAAGAGGTGCACTTTTGGTACGGGTCGTTCGATCCTCGACAGTGCACAGAGAGGATTATTATATTGAGAGAATGCACTTTTGGTACGGGCTGTTCGATTCTCGGCAGTGCATAGATATGATTATTATATTGAGAGGTGCACTTTTGGTACGGGTCGTTCGATCCTCGGCAGTGCACAGAGAGAATTATTATTATCTTTTGGTACAAGCCGTTCAATCCTCGACAGTGCATAGACATGAGTATTTTATTGAGAGGTGCACTTTTGGTACAGGCCGTTCGATCCTCGGCATTGCACAGAGTGATTATTATTACGGCTCAGGCCGGTTGTTCTTATCCCGTATGCGTATGTTAAACTGTTAATTTTTTCTACATGATTTTGACGTGATAAGATATTTGGGAGAAAATAAAGAGGCAATTGTTTATTTAAGATATTTGGAAAAATAATGAGAAAGTGGTATTTGTTATTTATTTCCAGTATTTACTTGTAGTTCAGTGCCTTACATACATGCTGCTCTACGGCCTTTACATGCTTATCGTGTTCAATTTACACTGTTAAATAAATTGCTGGTCCTTAGTGAGTGTCTAGTTCGACCTCTCGTCACTACCTCTATGAGGTTAGGCGGGTAACTTACTGAGTATTACTCATGCTGCATCATCCGGAGGCGATCCACAGCTGATAGAGACTCATTCATACTGTATTTATTTCATTTTAAGTTTGCTTGTCCAGATGTATTTCAGACAGGCTTTGTAATGATTATATAAATTGCTTAAGTTGTAATTGCTCATGTACTTGTGACACCGGGTTCTGGGATATGTGTTGGGGTATAATTGATTAAGTTAAATCTTTAAACCATTGTTTTAATTAACAGATTTTTATTTGGTTATTATGTAATAAAGTGAAAGGAAATGTTTTCATGAATGTTTTAACAACCGGAAGGTTGTTTATTAACTAATGTTTTGGCTTGCCTGACCTTGATGTCCGGCGCCATCACAACCTTAGGGATTTTTGGTCGTGACAACATGGTATTAGAGTGCTAGGTTCCCGTAGGTCTCACGAGTCATGAGCAAGTCTAGTAGAGTCTTGCGGATCGGTACAGAGACGTCTGTACTTATCTTTGAGAGGCTACAAGGCTTTTAGGATTACTTCCCTTGATTCTTCATCGTGCGAGTTGAATCCTTTGAGGCTTATGCCTATGTTCATTCCCACTCAATCTTACGGGTCGCAAAGCGCTTGCTATGGATCAAAAATTTAAGGAATGAAAATGGTGCTACGAATGTAATCCGAGAGGCTTCCATGTGTAATTGGTCGTGGCTGTTGTTATAGCCCTCCAAAAGGGTAATATGTTATTTCAGCTCAGTAGTAGTATTTCTGGGAGCCTTAAGGCTGTGCTCAGGTAGTGATGATGTTTGCAATTGATTGTCGCGCAGTGTCGATATGATGATAGAACGTTTGCCCGTATGTTGGGGGAGATGAATGGTTTGAAGGGAGGTCTTCTCAGAGTGTGATTTCGAGATTTCAGTGCTTTTGTGCCGGCAGAGGAAGGACATTTGGGTTATGAATGGTCTGGTTGGGGTTGATAAGGTAGTAGGACTTGGTGTCTTCAAGTGAGATAGGATATGTACCTATGACGTGTCGTAGTCGTCATTTATCAAATGAAATGTGTTAATTTGTCGGTGCTATGGGTTCTTCGGTCGGGTAGGTCAGAGTATTGAGAGGAAGCATTGAAGAATGCAGTTGGCAGAGATCGTGAGGTGTGGTGGTTCATTGCCGGATAGAGTTTGGTAATGGAGGGAGCTAGGAAGAGATGATCTTCAGAGAGCTTGAAGTCGTGGTGATCTGCTGGTTTGGGAGCTACAAAGAATGATCTTGGAGTGGGGCTAGGCCATGGTTCCATTTATAGGAGGCCAGGTGTAAGAAGCTTAAGTCGAGTACTCGCAAAGTAGGGGAGTCCCACCATTTGCAGTTGGGTCATAGGGTTGTCTTCGCATAGGATCGAAGATTGTCGGCGTGTTGGAAAGTTATTTCAGCTAAGGGAATGGAGTAAAATAGTAATTTTTTGTGGGATTTGATGAATGTGTGCAAAAGTTGGCACTGTCGGGCCAGGGTTAGGATTTGGAAGATTCAGAATTTATGCTTAAGGCATGGGCGTGTTGTAAGGATAGTGTCTCAGTCACGTGTTTCATTGAAAAAGGTACCCGTGCTAGGAGAGCCTTGGAGTTGATTGCATTGGGGGCCAGTCAGAGTGGGTGACTCTCAATAGCGGTCCTAGTGAGTTCACAAGTTAAGAGTTTGGCGTTTAAGGATTTCAGGCAGCAGTGTGATCGAGAATCGAGATTTTCCAGAGTAATCTCTGAGAAAAATGAGGATGGTTGGAATGTTCTATGATATGTTTCAGCATGCAAGATAATATTGGAGGAGTGAGAGAAATAGACTCCGGATTGAAGAAAAGATTATCAGAAGGGTATGAGACGGGTTGCGGGATTTGGGCAGCATAGTCTCGTGAATTAAGGTCACTCGGGATGAGTGAGGGTTGAGTTTGCTATGGGCTGAAGGAAGTTGCTATTATTCTTGAGGCAATTGAAGATTATTAAAAGAAGACGGATTGTTAAGCCATGGTTGAAATGGAACATTTTCGGCAGTGATCGGTTCCTTTGATGTGATTTAGTTATGCATGTAGTTTGTGTCGGTGTGTGCGGGGCTTGTCGGCCGTCGTAATGGATCTCATGTGGCAGCATTTGAGTGGTATGGCCTGTCAGGTGTAGGCGGACCCCGGAAGGGTTATGGTGGTATAGACTACTACTTAAGGGTTTGCATGATTGGGTGATAATGGGAATTCACTCGTGTGTTGAGATGGTACTATTGAATAGTCAAGTAAAAAGTTTCTATATGATGAAGTGTTAACCCTATTAGTGGTTCGGAAGTTATGATGGAATTCTTGTGCTACATCATGTTGGTATGTTAGGTTCGGGAAGTAGTATGTAACTGGGAGTAAGAATCGAGATTTAGGTCCGATGTTTATAAGGATGTCATGAGCTCGGAAGAGCAAGACAAAGTTATTTGGAAGTTCAGAGTAAGCTGGTGTTATCCTCAGTGTCACCTGAGATTGATATTTGGTGAACGAGGCTTTGTACCCTGGTCATGGGTTCTTGATGTGTGTTGCGGCCTTAGTGTGGTCGGTGTTATGGGTGGGCAGACTTGTTGCCTTGTGTGGAAGGTCGGGAAATCATGACCGCGAAAAGATTGTATAAAGTGTGACATGTAGTCACTTGATGGATTTCAAATTTGGACCGAGTATAAAGAAGTGCAATATTGCTTAATTGAGAATTTACGCCTGGAGGGCGTTCGGTTCAGTTGATTATGGATTATGGGATGTTAGTCCCGTTGATTATTATTGTTCTGGTGTATTATGAGAGAAGGTGGGTTAATATGGACCCAGGAAAAATCTATTAGCTTAGTTGGTGCGAGCAATGTGGCTCGATGTTTGTGGATGGATTTAAATATGATTATGGGCTGCGTATGAGCCAGGCATGTTTCTTTCAGTAGAGCCCTTTTCATGGAAATATATTAGAACAACGAGTGTTGTTCCGTCTTCGCCAAATTCATGTGTTATTGTGATTGTGCCGTGCGAGTTGTGAAACGACTTGATAATTTCCTATGTGTTGAGGTCCCGCGTAGTGGGGATGTTATGTGAGTAGGATAACTCTTGAGATCTAGAGTGTATATATATATCGCACCTCAGTTGTGCTTGAGTTATGTAGCCTACGACTCTATCAGTCTCCCCAGGATGGTATTATGTACTTAGCGTGCTTGTGATCGATATTCAGTAATTGGTAAAAGTGAGCGATTCAGCTCCATGTATATTTCCTTAAATGAGTTTTACGATGGGATCCGGTGGCACTCCGCCACGGGTATGTTATTTGGATCTGGTTGCACGCCACAACAGTGTGATGATGATAAGGGTTAATATGTATTTGTTTTCTTGTGTTTATTTCATATTTTCTAGTAAGAATTCATATTAGTTGCGTGAGACGAATAGTTCTGTCCTGAGTCGTTTCTTATTACCATGTTCGAGTTATGGTCTATTGGCGCGATGTGGTATCATGTGAGGCTGTTAGCCATGTTTGGGGTGATTTGTTGTCTGAGCAGTTCATACTGGGTGAGACGAGATTATCGGATCAGGGATCAGTGCGATGAGGTTATGTGAAATTTATATTAAAGAACAAATACCATTATTCGGGTTCATAATGAAGTGATGATTCTAGTCAAGATGAGGTATTCAAGGACTTGTTAACTCGCCAGTTGAGTATGAATTTCTGCGCATTTCCTCCATTATGGTGGTATCGTCAGCATTATAGCAGGGTGTATGTATATTTGTATGAGGTGCATTGGGAGCATCAAATTCGTGGACCTTGGCTATAAAGGTTCAGGGAGCGTCATTGTGGTCAGATGATGAGTTATGCGGTGCATGGTGCCGATTCAGCAAAGGTATGCAGTTATGATCTGGTATATCGTGTGCTAGTTGATGCAGTGTTTATATATGTTGGAACTAGGACTGGTAGAGAAACTTCAAGTGTTCGAATGAATTCTGAGCTTATTATATGGATAAAGAAGAAATCTTCAGGTGTGATCAAGCTAATGTGCTCAACTGGGTTGTGGTAGCACGGGCAGGTGCCCGAGGTGTTCAACAGTGATTTCTGGTAACTCCAGAGCAGCTCTTAGCGCGTTCAAAGACGAACGTCGGTTTAAGTGGGGGAGAATGTAATGACCCGAGCGGTCTTTTTGAGCTCTAGCGTGTCGTTCAGCAGTTTGAAGTCGTGAGCAGCTTCGTTTCAGGTGTTATTAGTATTGATTTGGAAAGAAAATTCTCATTTCAGAAGCCTTCAGTTGGAGAAATCAACTAAGATTGGAACTTTGAGTAAACGACCTCCGAATAAGGATTTGAAGGTTCCAACAGGTTCGTATGAAGATTTCAGACTTGGGCGTATGTTCGGATCGGGTTTTGGATAACCCGGGAGCGTATCGGTGCATATTATGGAAGTTGGCATTCTAGAAGATTTTCATAGATTTGGGCTTGAAATGCATTTCAGTGTGGTGATGTCCGTTTGGGATTACGAGTAAGGGAATAGCTTCATAGAGTGATTCTTGAGTTAGGAGCTCAATCGGAAGTGAATTCGGATGTCCGGAGGTAATTTTGAAGTCATTTGGCTAAAGATAGAAATTTGAAGGTTCTTGAGAAATCCGGCCGGAAGTGGAAGTTTTGATATTGAGGTCAGAATGCGATTCTGGAAGTTGGAGCAGGTCCGTAGTGTTGAATATGCCTTGTGTGCAAAATTTGGGGTCAATTGGAGGTGGTTTGGCGGGTTTCGGCATCGAATGTGAAAGTTTGGAATTTCAAGTTCTTAAAGATTTGGATTAGAGAGAGATTCGTCGTTTCAATGTTGTTTGATGTGATTTGAGGGCTCGAGCAAGTCCGTGTCATGTTTTGGGACAGGTTGGTGTGGTTGGACGGGGTCTCGGGGGCCCCGGGTAGATTCCGGGTGATTGACGGATTAATATTTGAAGTTGGAAAAGGGCTGAAGCTTGTTGTCATCTGGTGTAATCACACCTGCGAGGCTTTGACCGCAGGTGCGGAGCCGCAGGTGCGGCTAAGGGCACCGTAGGTACGAGATTGGGGCCGGAGCTGAGGGACCGCAGGTGCGGGAGTTTGGTCCCACCTGCGGAATCGCAGGTGCGAAGAGGGATCACAGGAGCGGGAGTAGCTGGGCTGAGTCAGAGCCGCACCTGCGATGGAATTTCCGCAGGTGCGGAGCCGCAGTAGCGAAAATGGTTGGAGGCAGTGTGGTGTTTTAAGAACAGATTTTTGGCCATTTCTTCATTTCTGTCATTTTGGTGTGGCGATTTTGGGAGCTTCAAGAGGGGGATTTTCAGCAAGCATCACTAGGTAAGTGAATTCTTCCCATTCCTAAGTTAAATATGTGATCTTGCATGGATATGAACATGAAATTGGTAGGAAATTTGGGAAATTTTTGAAGAAACCTAGAAAATATAAATTTGGAAGTTAGCCACGAATTTAACTATGGAATGTAGAGTAAATTGCATGATTGAACTAGTAGAGCTATGGGTAGCATGTATCTTCAAGAATTTCGGATTTTCGGGCGCGTGGGCCCGAGGGCATTTTGGTTATTTCTCCGAGCAGGGTCGGGAAAGTCTATAATCTGAATTTGTTGTGAGTATTAGGATGAATTTTCATTGCTTTGCCATTATGTGGTAGTTTCAGAGCGTTGTGCGTCCGTTGGAGTCATCGGAAGGGCTTGGAAGTCGGTGTTGGAATTTTGGAGCGAGGTAAGTCTCCTTTATAACTTTGTGAGGGGGAATCATCCCCTAGGTGAATTAATTCAATACATGCTATTATCTTCGGGGGCTACGTACGAGGTGATGGGAGTCCGTGCGTAGCTACTACTATGCCATGTTCGGGTAGCCTAGGACCCACTAACATGCCTTACCTGTAGTACTTGTGATCTTGCCTGTGATGTTAGACTGCTAATATAATCGAAATTGGAATTTAATGACTAAGGAAGATTAGAATTATTTTCTAAATCATCTAAAAGAATTTATTTCCTTCGCGGGCAATTGTATTCCCGAATAAGGTTGTGTTAATAAACGTTATATAAAATTCGGCAAGTGAATTTAGAAAAAAAGGGATTTAAATACTATTGGTGGTTTTTGAAAGACAAATCGGTCATTTACTTGAGTATTTGTGTTCCCGATGTATTCGGGGTGGATTAATGATTGTGCATGTCAGCATGTTACCGCTTTGCAATTGACATTCTGCGAGTGGAGTGTTATTTCCCTTAGTCTCATGGGAGCGGGCCGTACGCCACAACGGGTTTAGAATGCGCTTTTGGTACGGGCCGTTCGATCCTCGGCAGTGCATAGATATGATTATTATATTGAGAGGTGAACTTTTGGTACGTGCCGTTCGATCCTCGGCAGTGCACAGAGATGATTATTATATTGAGAGAATGCACTTTTGGTACGGGCCGTTCGATCCCCGGCAGTGCATAAATATGATTATTATATTGAGAGGTGCACTTTTGGTATGGGCCGTTCGATCCTCGGCAGTGCACAGAGAGGATTATTATATTGAGAGATGCACTTTTGGTACGGGTCGTTCGATCCTCGGCAGTGCATAGACATGAGTATTTTATTGAGAGGTGATTTTTTTGTACGGGCCGTTCGATCCTCGGCAGTGCACAGAGAGGATTATTATATTGAGAGATGCACTTTTGGTACGGGTCGTTCGATCCTCGGCAGTGCATAGACATGAGTATTTTATTGAGAGGTGATTTTTTTGTACGGGCCGTTCGATCCTCGGCAGTGCACAGAGTGATTATTATGACGGCTCCAGCCGATTTTTCTTATCTCGTATGGGCATGTTAAACTGTTAAATGTTTTCTACATGATTTTGACGTGAGAAGATATTTGGGAGAAAATAAAGAGGCAATTGTTTATATAAGATATTTGGAAAAATAATGAGAAAGTGGTATTTATTGTATATTTCCAGTATTTACTTGGAGTTCAGTGCCTTACATACATGCTGCTCTACTGCCTTTACATGCTTATCGTGTTCAATTTACACTGTTAAATAAATTGCTGGCCCTTAGTGATGTCTAATTCGACATCTCGTCACTACCTCTCTGAGGTTAGGTAGGCGACTTACTGAGTACACGTTGTTTCCGTACTCATGCTACACTTGCTATGCATTTTATTGCACATGTACTTTCATAGCAATATGGAGGATTCGGAGACTTAGACGAGCGTCATCATCTGGAGGCTATCAGCAGCTGACAGAGTCTCCTTCATACTGTATTTATTTCATTTTAAGTTTCCTTGTCCAGTTGTATTTCGGACAGGCTTTGTAATGATTGTATAAATTCTTAGAAATTTCTCATGTACTTGTGACACCGGGTTCTGGGATATGTGTTGGGGTATAATTGCTTAAGTGAAATCTTTAAACCATTGTTTTAATTATCAGATTTTTATTTGGTTATTATGTAATAAAGTGAAAGGAAATGTTTTAAAAACCGGAAGGTTGTTTATTAATTAATGTTTTGGCTTGCCTGACCTTGATGTCCGAAGCCATCACGACCTTAGGGATATTGGTTCGTGACAACATGGTATCAGAGTGCTAGGTTCCCGTAGGTCTCACGAGTCATGAGCAAGTCTAGTAGAGTCTTGCGGATCGGTACGGAGACGTCTGTACTTATCTTTGAGAGGCTACTGGGCTGTTAGGAGTACTTCCCTTCTTGATTCTTCATCGTCAGAGTTTATTCCTTTGAGGCTTATGTCTATGTTCATTCCAACTCAATCTTATGCGTCGCGAAGCGCTTGCTATGGATCAGGAATTTGAGGAATGAAAATGGTGCTACGAATGTAATCTGAGATGCTTCCATGTGTAATTGGTCGTGGCTGTTGTATGGCCCTGCAAAAGGATAATATGTTATTTCAGCTCATTAGCTGTGTTTCTGGGAGCCTTAAGGTTGTGCTCGGGTAGTGATGATGTTTGCAATTGATTGTCGCGTGGTGTCGATATGATAATAGAACGTTTGCCCGTATGTTGGGGGAGATGAATGGTTTGGAGGGAGGTCTTCTCAGAGTGTGATTTCTAGATTTCAGTGCTTTTGTGCCGGCAGAGGAAGGGCATTTGGGTTATGAATGGTACGGTTGGGGTTGATAAGGAACTAGGACTTGGTGTCTTCAAGTGAGATGGGATATGCACCTGTGACGTGTCGTCATCATTTATCAAATTGAATGTGTTAATTTGTCAGTGCTATGGCTTCTTCGGTTACGTGGGGTCAGAGTATTGAGAGGAAGAATTGAAGAATGCGGTTGGCAGAGATCGTGAGGTGCAGTGGTTTAGTGCCGGATAGAGGTTGGTAATGGAGGTAGCTAGGAAGAGATAATATTCGGAGAGCTTGAAGTCGTGGTGATCTGCTGGTTTGGGAGCTACAAAGAATGATCCTAGAGTGGGGCTAGGCGGTGGTTCCATTTCTAGGAGGCCATGTGTAAGAAGCAGAAGTCTAGCAGTCGCAAAGTGGGGGAGTCCCACCATCTGCAGTTGGGTCGTAGGGTTGTCTTCGCATAGGATCGCAGATTTTCGGCGTGTTGGAAAGTTATTTCAGCTAAGGGAAAGGAGTAAAATTGTAATTTTGTGTGGGATTTGATGAATGTGTGCAAAAGTTGGCCCTGTCGGGCCAGGGTTAGCCTTTGGAAGATTCAGAATTTATGATTAAGGCATGGGCGAGTTGTAAGGATAGTGACTCAGTCACATGTTTCATTGAAAAAGGTGTTCCTGTGCTAGGAGAGCCTTGGATTTGATTGCATTGGGGGCTAGTCAGAGTGGGTGACTCTCAATAGCAGTCACATTGAGTTCACAAGTTAAGAATGCGGAGTTTAAGGATTTTAGGCAGCAATATGCTTGAGAATGGAGCTTTTGCAGGGTAATCTCTGAGAAAAATGAGGATGGTTGGAATGTTCTATGATATGTTTCAGCATGCAAGATAATATTGGAGGAGTGAGAGAAATAGACTCCGGATTGAAGAAAAGATTATCAGAAGGGTATGAGACGGGTTGCGAGATTTGGGCAGCATAGTCTCGTGAATTAAGGTCACTCGGGATGAGTGAGGGTTGAATTTGCTATGGGTTGAAGGAATTTTCTATTATTCCTGAGGCAATTGAAGATGATTAAAAGAAGATGGATTGATTAGCCATGGTTGAAATGGCACATATGCGGCAGTGATCGGTTCCTTTGATATGATTTAGTTATGCATGTAGTTTGTGCCGGTGTGTGCGGGGCTTGTCGGCCATCGTAACGGATCTCATGTAGGAGCATTTGAGTGCTATGGCCTGTTAGGTGTAAGCGGACCCTGGAAGGGTTATGGTGGTATAGACTACTACTTAAGGGTATGCATGATTGGGTGATAATGGGAATTCACTCGTGTGTTGAGATGGTACTCTTGAATTGAGTCAAGTAAAAACTTTCTATATGATGAAGTGTTCACACTATTGGTGGTTCCGAAGTTATGATGGAATTCTTGTGCTACCTCATGTTGGTATGTTAGGTGCGGGAAGCGGTATGTAACTGGGAGTAAGAATCGAGATTTAGGTCCGATGTTTATAGGGATGTAATGAGCTCGGAAGAGCAAGACAAACTGATTTGGAAGTTCAGAGTAAGCTGGTGTTATCCTCAGTGTCACCAGAGATTGATATTCGGTGAACGAGGCTTTGTACGCTGGCATGGGTTCTTGATGTGTGTTGCGGCTTTAGTGTGGTCGGTGTTATAGGCGGGCAAACTTGTTGCCTTGTGCGGAAGGTCGTGGAAGCATGACCGCGAAAAGATTGTATAAAGTGTGACATGTAGTCACTTGATGGATTTCAGATTTGGACTGAGTATAAAGAAGTGCAATATTGCTTAATTGAGAATTTACGCCTAGAGGGCGTTCGGTTCAGTTGGTTATGGAATATGGGGTGTTAGTCCCGGTGATGATGGTTGTTCTCGTGTATTATGAGAGAATGTGGGTTAATATGGACCGAGGTAAAAGCTATTAGCTTAGTTGGTGAGAGCAAGGTGGCTCGATGTTTGTGGATGGATTTAAATATGATTATAGGCTCCGTATGAGCCATGCATGTTCCTTTCAGTAGAGCGCTTTATATGGAAAGATATTAGAACAACGAATGTTGTTCCGTCTTCGTCGAATTCATGTGTTATTGTGATTGTGCCGTGCGAGTTGTGAAATGACTTGATAATTTCCTATGTATTAAGGTCCCGCGTAGTGGGGATGTTATGTGAGCAGGATAGCTCTTGAGATCTAGAGTGTATATATATATCGCACCTCAATTGTGCTTGAGTTATGTAGCCTACGACTCTATCAGTCTCCTCAGGATGGTATTATGCACTTAGCGTGCTTGTGATCGATATTCAGTAATTTGTAATAGTGAGCGATTCTGCTCCGTATATATTTCCTTATGTGAGTTTTACAATGGGATCGGGTGGCACGCCGCCACGGGTATGTTATTTGGATCGTGTTGCATGCCGCAACAGTGTGATGATGAGAAGGGTTAATATGTATTTATTTTCTTGTGTTTATTTCCTCTTTTCTGGTAAGAATTCATATTAGTTGTGTGAGACGAATAGTTCCGTCCTCAGTCGTTTCTTATTACCATGTTCGAGTTATGGTCTATTGGCGCGATGTGGTATCATGTGAGGGTGTTAGCCATGTTTCGGGTGATTTATTTTCTTAGCACTTCATACTAGGTGAGACGAGATTATCGGATCAGGGATCAGTGCGATGAGGTTATGTGAAATGTATATTAAAGAACAAATACCATTATTCGGGTTCATAATGAAGTGATGATTCTAGTCAAGATGAGGTATTCAAGGACTTGTTAACTCGGCAGTTTAGTATGAATTTATGCGAATTTCCTCCGTTGTGGTGGTATCGTCAGCATTATAGCAGGGTGTAT
Organism: Nicotiana knightiana; assembly: GCA_005239525.1. Taxonomy (NCBI): domain Eukaryota; kingdom Viridiplantae; phylum Streptophyta; class Magnoliopsida; order Solanales; family Solanaceae; genus Nicotiana; species Nicotiana knightiana. The sequence goes on along the minus strand of ML416226.1, from coordinate 39,817 downwards.
GTATATTTGTTATAAGGTGCATTGGGAGAATCAGATTCGTGGACCTTGGCTATTAAGGTTCAGGGAGCGTCATTGTGGTCAGATGATAAGTTATGCGGTGCATGATGTCGATTCGGAAAGGGTATGCCATTATGATCTGGTAATCGTGTGCTAGTTGATGCGGTGTTTATATATGTTGGAACTAGGCCTGGCAGAGAAACTTCAAGTGTTAGAATGAATTCTGAGCTTATTATGTGGATAAAGAAGAAATCTTCAGGTGTGATCAAGCTAATGTGCTCAACTGGGTTGTGGTAGCACGGGCATGTGCTCGAGGTGTTAAACAGTGATTTCAGGTAACTCCAGAGCAGTTCTTAGCACGTTCGAGGACGAACGTCGGTTTAAGTGGGGGAGAATGTAATGACCCGAGCGGTCATTTTGAGCTCTAGCGCGTCGTTCAGCGGTTTAAAGTCGTGAGCAGCTTCGTTTCAGGTGTTATGACCCGTGGGCGTAGTCGGAATTGTATTCCAGGAAGTTTAATATTGATTTTTGAAAGAAAATTCTCATTTCAGAAGCCTTCAGTTGGAGAAATCAACTAAGATTGGAATTTTGAGTAAACGACCTCCGAATCAGGATTTGAAGGTTCCAACAGGTTCGTATGAAGATTTCGGACTTGGGCGTATGTTCGGATAAGGTTTAGATAACCCGGGAGCATATCAATGCATATTATGGAAGTTGGCATTCTATAAGAATTTCATAGATTTGGGCTTGAAATGCATTTCAGTGTGGTGATGTCCGTTTGGGATTCTGAGTCAGGGAATAGCTTCGTAGGGTGATTCTTGAGTTAGGAGCGCGATCGGAAGTGAATTCGGATGTCCGGAGGTCATTTTGAAGTCATTTGGCTAAAGATAGAAATTTGAAGGTTCTTGAGAAATCCGGCCGAAAGTGGAAGTTTTGATATTGAGGTCGGAATGCGATTCTGGAAGTGTGAGCAGGTCCGTAATGTTGAATATGACTTGTGTGCAAAATTTAGGGTCAATCGGAGGTGGTTTGGCGGGTTTCGGCATCAAATGTGGAAGTTTGGAATTTCAAGTTCTTAAAGATTTGGATTGGAGAGCGATTCGTCGTTTCAATGTTGTTTGATGTGATTTGAGGGCTCGAGCAAGTCCGTGTCATGTTTTGGGACAGGTTGGTGTGATTGGATGGGGTCTCGGGGGCCCTGGGTGGATTCCGGGTGATTGACGGATCAATATTTGAAGTTGGAAAAGGGCTGAAGCTTGCTGTCATCTGGTGTAATCGCACCTGCGAGGGTTTGACCGCAAGTGCGGCTAAGGGCACCGGAAGCGAGATTGGGGCTGGAGCTGAGGGACCGCAGGTACGGGAGTTTGGTTGCACCTGCGGAATTGCAGGTTCGAAGAGGGATCGCAGGAGCGGGAGTTGCTGGGCTGAGTCAGAGCCGCACCTGCGATGGAATTTCCGTAGGTGCGGAGCCGCATGAGCGGCTATTGCACCATAGGTGCGAAAATGGCTAGAGGCAGTGGGGTGTTTTAAGAACGAATTTTTGGCCAATTCTTCATTTATCTCATTTTGGTGTGGCGATTTTGGGAGCTTCAAGAGGGGGATTTTCAGCAAGCATCACTAGGTAAGTGAATTCTTCCCATTCCTAAGTTAAATATGTGATCTTGCATGGATTTGAACATGAAATTTGGGAAATTTTATAAGAAACCTAGAAAATATAAATTTGGAATTTAGCCACGAATTTGAGTATGGAATGTAGAGTAAATTGCATGATTGAACTAGTAGAGCTAGGGGTAGCATGTATCTTCAAGAATTATGGATTTTCGGGCGCATGGGCCCGAGGGCATTTTGGTCATTTCTCTGAGCGGGGTCGGGAAAGTTTATAATTTGAATTTGTTGTGAGTATTAGGATGAATTTTCATTGCTTTGCCATTATTTGGTAGTTTCGGAGCGTTGTGCATCCGTTGGAGTCATCGGAAGGGCTTGGAAATCGGTGTTGGAATTTCGGAGCGAGGTAAGTCTCCTTTCTAACTTTGTGAGGGATGGGGGAATCGTTCCCCTATGTGAATTAATTCAATACATGCTATTATCTTCGGGCGCTACATATGCACGAAGTGACTGGAGTCTATGCGTAGCTACTACTATACCATGTCCGGGTAGCCTAGGACCCACTAGAATGCTTTACTTGTTGTACCTGTGATCTTGTCTGTGATGTTAGACTGCTAATATAATCGAAATAGGAATTTAATGACTAAGAAAGATTAGAGTTATTTTCTAAATCATCTAAAAATAAAATTTGTTTCCTTCGCGGACAATTGTATTTCTTAATAAGGTTGTGTTATTAAACATTATATAAAATTGGGCAAGTAAATTTCGAAAAAAAGTGATTTAAATACTATTGGTGGTTTTTAAAAGAGAAATCGGTCATATACTTAAAATAGTATTTGTGTTCCCGGCGTATTCGGGGTGGACTGTTGATTGTGCATGTCTGCATGTGATCGCTTCGCAATTTACATTCCGCGAGCAGAGTATTATTTCCCCTACTCTCATGGGGATGGGCTGTACGCCACAACGGGTTTAGATTGCGCTTTTGGTATGGGCCGTTCAATTCTCCGCAGTGCATAGATATGATATTATATTGAGAGGTGCACTTTTGGTACGTGCCGTTCGATCCTCGGCAGTGCACAAAGAGGATTATTATATTGAGGGAATGCACTTTTGGTACGGGCCGTTCGATCCTCGGCGGTGCATAGATATGATTATTATATTGAGAGATGCACTTTTGGTACGGGCCGTTTGATTCTCGGCAGTGCACAAAGAGGATTATTATATTGAGAGATGCACTTTTTGCACGGGCCGTTCGATCCTCGGCAGTGCATAGACATGAGTATTTTATTGAGAGGTGCACTTTTGGTACGGGCCGTTCGATCCTCGGCAGTGCACAAAGTGATTCTTATGACGGCTCAGACCGGTTGTTCTTATCCCGTATGCGCATGTTAAACTGTTAAATGTTTTCTACATGATTTTGACGTGATAAGATATTTGGGATAAAATAAAGAGGCAATTGTCTATTTAAGATATTTGGAAAAATAATGAGAAAGTGGTATTTTTTGTTTATTTCCAGTATTTACTTGGAGTTCAGTGCCTTACATACATGCTGCTCTACTGACTTTACATGCTTATCATGTTCATTTTACACTGTTAAATAAATTGTTGGCCCTTAGTGAGTGTGTAATTCGACCTCTCGTCACTACCTCTCTGAGGTTAGGTGGGCGACTTACTAAGTACACGTTGTTTCCGTACTCATGCTACAATTGCTGTGCATTTTATTGCACAGGTACTTTCTTAGCAGTGTGGAGGATTCAGAGACTTAGACGAGCTGCATCATCTGGAGGCGATCCGCAGGTGACAGAGTCTCCTTCATACTATATTTATTTCATTTTAAGTTTCCTTGTCCAGTTGTATTTCGGACAGGCTTTGTAATGATTGTATAAATTCTTAGAAATTGCTCATATACTTGTGACACCGGGTTCTGGGATATGTGTTGGGGTATAATTGCTTAAGTGAAATCTTTAAACCATTGTTTTAATTATCAGATTTTTATTTGGTTATTATGTAATAAAGTGAAAGGAAATGTTTTCATGAATGTTTTAAAAACCGGAAGGTTGTTTATTAATTAATGTTTTGGCTTGCCTGACCTTGATGTCCGGCACCATTACGACCTTAGGGATTTTGGGTCGTGACAGGCCCGATGAGGCATTTTAGGGAGATTTCCAATTTCTTGCTTTAGCTTTGATTTCAGTAGCTAGATTAGTTCCTTGTAGTTATATATATGTTATGTAATTGATTTTGGCTAGATTTGGCCATTCAGAGTCAAATTTTTGTGGAAAGAGCATTGTTACAGATTGATTGAGTTCGATTCGAGGTAAGTGGCTTGCCTAACCTTATGTGGGGGAACTCCCTTAAGGATTTGGTACTATTTTGATATGTGAGTGCCGTGTACGTGAGGTGACGAGTACGTAAACGGGCTAATATTGTGAAAACCCGATTTCTGCTAAGTAATAACCTGTTTTCCTTCTTATTTGAGCCATATCAGCATGCGCAATATCCTATTATATTAGAATGGCATGTTGACTTGCCTTAATTGTTTATCTGAACTCCGTGCAACATGTTTAGTGAATTTCCTGCTTTTCCTTGACTTGTACTCAACCTAAATTGTAGGATTTCGAGTTGTAGCTGTTAAATTCTATTGTTTGAGATGTGTATTTACTTGGGACTACGGAACGGTATTCTGAGAGATCCCTCTGCATATTTACTTTGGGACTACGAAACGGTATTCCGGGAGATCCCCCTGCATATTTTCTTTTGGGACTACAGAATGGCATTTCGGGAGATCCCCCTGCACATTTACTTTGGAACTACAGAACGGTATTCCAGAAGATCCCCCTGTCTTGCATATTTACTTTGGGAATACGGAACAGTATTCCGAGAGACCCCTCTACACATTTATGTTTGGGACTACGAGACGATATCCTGGGAGATCCCCTGTTGTTATTTCTGTGTATTGAGCTGTTAACTTTCTATGGTTTCATTCTTGTTAAATTTATATCTTTATTTTATTGTGATATTTCATTCTGCCTTGTTTTTATTATATATATATATACCAGTAGGGCCCTGACCCGACCTCGTCACTACTCGACCAAGGTTAGGCTTGGAACTTATTGGGTACCGTTGTGGTGTTCTCATTTCCTTCCCTGCACATGTTTTTCGTGTGCAGATCCAGGTTCTTCCTACCAGCCTCGTTCTTAGTTGTAGTCGCTGCTATTCCGAATACTTCAAGGTACATTTTTCCGCGCCCGCAGATTCTCGGAGTCCCCCTCTATCCCCCCTATGTTCATTCTTCTTTCGTTTCTACAGACATTGATGTATAAACAGTTAGAATCTCATAGAAGCTTGTGACTTACGGTGTTTTGGGTCTCGGGAGTGTTATGTATATTGCGAGAGTCAATTATTGTATATGCCGAGCGACATCTTAATTGCTTATTCAAAATTATCTGCTACTATTAGTTGTTAATTTTCATGTTTTCTTTTCATTTCTGCAAAGTGTTAGGCTTACCTAGTCGTAGAGACTAGGTACCGTCACGACAGTTCACGGAGGAAGAATTTGGGTCGTGATAGTAATAACACAATAACAAGCAGTGAATAAATGATTCTTTCACTAATAGTAAATTCCAACATCTCTAAACACCTACTAACTCCAAGTCAATTTCTGTCATTAAAGAATTATAACCTCTCAAGCCATAAGAAAATATCAAGTGTAATTAGGCTCCGAGTATTATCACGCACGAATTAAGTCGAGGTCGTACAACCCAATCCAAATATATACAATGTGCACTACCGAGGGTCAACCGTCACGAATCATAGATGCATCTATTAACCTGCCTAGGCGAACGACCCGCTCCCACGAGAGTAGAGAAGTTTACCTCGCTCGCTAAAATACTTGCGACGCGAGTGGACATGATTTTCTCAGAGTTATTATATATTTCTCAATTCTTCCCAAAAATAGAAAATGTAAGAAAATTTCAACCTTACAATCCCTAATCTCAGCTCTATTTAGGACAATTATTATGCATAATAAACATAACTATACAATCAAATCATGATGTAAATCAAAGACTACCCACACAGCTCATGAAATATAGCTACGCACAAACTCTCTTCACCAATTGCGTGCGTGTCTCCCCACACAAGTAAGTCACAACAACAATACACCTAAGGGGATGAGTTTCTCTTACAAAGTTATGCAAGAGACTTACCTCGTCTCAAAGCTCAGTTTCCGGCCCACACTTCGTCCTAAAGCCTCAAGTCAGTGTCGCACAATCCATAACTACTCAAATATTATATAAATTAATCAATAAATGTTCAAAACTTCATAATTTAACTATTAGAATGATTACCCAACCCAAATTAGAAGATTTTCTAAAATTTACCTCCCGGGTCCACGTGCCCAAATTCTGAAAATTTTCAAAGATAATTGTTACCCGTAACCTCACGAACTCAAATATATAATTCTCACCCAATTTCATAATCATTTTCGTGGTTAAATTTCATTTTTATCAAAACCTAGGTTTTTCAACAAAATCCATAATTTTCATAATTTTACATGTTAAAATCTACTCATAATGTATGTATTTAACTTGCATTGGCTATAAATTACTTACCTTCAATAGCTAGGTGAAACCCCTCTCTACGAAGCTCCAAAATCGCCTAACAAGTTAAATAAATGAACCAAAAATGGCCTAAGTCCCATCTTACATGAACCTCACTGCCCAACGATTTCTGCTTCTGCTTAGAAATGGCCGCTTTTGCTGCTCCGCATTTGCGAAAAAATGCGTCGCAGATGAGGTATAGAGATAGGTTGGGTACCTGGAGCCAAATCAATACAGAAATCGATATCACGATCTAGTGGCATGCCTGGAAGATCAGAAGGAAACACATGGAAGAACTCCCGGACCACGGGCACTGAATCAATCATTGGAGTCTCCGCAATAGTATCCCGAACATAAGCTAGATAAGCCAAACAATCCTTCTCGACCATGTGTCGAGCCTTCAGAAAAGAGATAACCCGATTAGATGCACTGACAGGCGAACCCTTCCACTCCAATCTAGGAAACTCTAGCATCACCAAGGTAACAGTCATGGAATGGAAATCAAGGATGGCGTGATATGGAGATAACCAATCCATGCCTAGGATAATCTCAAAGTCGGTCATATCGAGCAACAGAAGATCTGCTCGTCTCACAACCATAGAAAGTAACAATGCAGGACTGATAGATCCGATCCGCAACAACAGAATCGCCCACCGATGTGGACACATAAACATGAGTACCTAAGGACTCACGAGGAACACCCAAGAAATGAGTAATGATAGAAACATATGAATATGTAGACCCTGGATCAAATAGTACCGAAGCATACCTACCGCAGACAGAGATAATACTTGTGATAACGGAATCTGAGGCCACTACATCTGGTCTGGCAGAAAGCATAGAATCTAGATGAAGTGCCACCTGACTGGACTCTACCTGCCTAACCTCCACCTCTAGGACGTCCCCTACCCACCTTCCCTTTGCCTCTGGGCAGTAGCTGGTGATGTAATCATAGGCTGATGACCCTGCTGTACTACCTTGCACCAAAGTCTAGGACAAAACCTCTTCATGTGGCCAGGATCCCCGCACTCGTAATAACCCCTCGGAAAGGTGGACCGGAGACTTAAAGTCTAACCTTGATGGCCCGAATACCCACTGGAGGACCCCTGAATAACTGGTGGGCGGTAGGAACTCTCTGGCATGGCGCTGAAATAGGGCTGCACTAGAGCACCACGAGAGGGCGACGATGTTGGATATGTGGGCCTGCTAGTCTGATCTCTCCCAAACTGACTTCTTCCCCCAAACGGAGCACCACCGAACCTTCCATAATAACGAAACGACCTGTCCCACGACATCTGCTCTCGGCTCCACTGACAAAAACCCTCGATCCTCCAAGCTATCTCCACAACTAGCTCGTAAGAAGTCCCCATCTCAACCTTTCAGGCCGTATTGGCCTGGATACCAGAGTGCAAACCTGCAAAAAACCTCCGCACTCTCTCTACATCGGTAGGAAGTATCATAAGTGCATGGCGAGACAACTCAGAGAGTCTCGCCTCATAGTCGGTCACTGACATCTGACCTTGATGGAGCTGCTCAAACTGAAACCGCAACTCTTCCCTCTAAGAGGGTGGAATATACCTATCCAGAAAAATAAGTGTGAGCTGGTCCCAAGTCAAGGGGGGAGAACCTGCTGGTTTGCCGAGAAGATATGACTACCACCACCTACGGGCCCTTCCCTCCAACTGAAAGGTGGTAAAGTCCACCCCGTGGGACTCTAATATCTTTATGTTATGCCGTCTGTCCCTGCACTGATCAACAAAATCCTGGGGATCCTCATGTCGCTCACCTCCAAAGACAGGAGGGTGTAACTTGGACCATCTGTCCAATAGCTTCTGCGGCTCGCGAGCCGCAGCTAGTCTGGACTTAGGTATAGCTGCTGCAACTGGCTGGGCTCCGCCCACAGGTAGTGCGCCCGAGTCTGATATACGACAGTTGCATGCCCAGGATCCTGAGCGGTAAGGGTCTGTGCTCCCTCTCCCGCTTGAGATATGGCTAGGCCTACTGTAAATTTACCAGCATAAGTCATAGAATCCATGAACTGCAGCATACGACCCATGACCTCCTAGAATCCCAGTGCGGACATGAAATCTACCGAGGCTAGCTCTATTGCAGGCACCTCACCTTGCTCCTCAATAATAGGATTCTGGTGGCATAAATGGAGAAACTCTAGGATGTCATCGTCCTCTACCACGAGTTGGAGCCCTCCCTCAACCTCTAACAATATGGGGAGCAGCTCTTCCATAGTCGGGGACATCTGGGTTGCGCGTTCTCACCATCTGTGAGAGAATAAGAGATAGATACTTATTGTATCATCAACTGCACGATAGGAGATGAAGAAAGAGAGGTTTCCTAACACCCTATAGCCTCTCGAAGATCAGTACAGACGTCTATGCACTGATCTGCAAGACTCTATTAGACCTGCTCATAACTTGTGAAACCTACATGAAGCTAGTTCTCTGATAATATGTTGTCACGACCCAATTTCCCTACAGGATATGATGGTGCTCAACATCACTGCTAGGCAAGCCAACAGTGAAGTAGCTATGCTTCCATCCTTTATAACATTTTAGAAATAGTTGATTTTTAATTATTAAATAAGTAAGAGGTGAGAAATTTAAATAAAATAAGGTGTAAACAAATATAATAACAAGCGTGGTGAAATAATTACTCAAAATCATCAAGTGTCTACTAGCATAATTCCAAGACCTGGTGTCACAAGTGTATGAGCTACTAGTAGAATATACAAAAAAACAAAACTACTATGTGAAATAAAGTAGACAGAAAGTAAATAAAAAAGACAGACTTCGAGTGTTGCAGAACGGAATCGGAAGGAAGTTCACCACTAAGTCTCGGAGTATCAGGAGTGCGCGCCGGGATGACTACCAGATGCACCTGCCTCAGATCCTGCACGGTTAGTGCAAAAGTGTAGCGTGAGTACACAAACAACATGTACCCAGTAAGTAACTAGTCTAACCTCGAAGAAGTTGTGACGAGAGGCCGACATCGATACTTATTATGGGCCAATAATAAAATACAGAAATTATAAACAGGTGCTGAATATGGAAATAATAATAATAGTAATAATACAATAACAAGTAGTGAATAAATGATTCTTTCACTAATAGTGAATTCCAACATCTCTAACCATCACCTACTAACTCTAAGTCAATTTCTGTCATTAAAAGAATTATAACCTCTCAAGACAAAACAAATATCAAGTGTAATTAGGCTCCGAGTATTATCACACACAATTTAAGCCAAGGTTGTACAACCCGCTCCAAATATATACTTTTTGCACTGCCGAGGGTCAAACGGCACGAACCATAACTGTATCTATTAACTTGCCGAGCCGAACGACCCGCTCCCATGAGAGTAGAGAAGTTTACCTCGCTCACACAAATACTTGCGACGCGAGTGGACATGATTTTCTCAGAGTTATTATATCTTCCTCAATTCTTCCCAAAAAAAGAAAATATAAGTTGGAAAATTTCAACCTTACAATCCCTAATCTCAGCTCTATTTAGGACAATTATTATGCATAATAAACATAATTGTACAATCAAATCATGAAGTAAATGTAAGACTACCCAAACAACTCATGAAATATAGCTACACACGAACTCTCTTCTGGAAATTTTCGAAGATAATTGTTACCCATAACCTTACTAACTCAAATATATAAATTTCATCCAATTTCATAATCATTTTCGTGGTTAAATCCCATTTCTATCAAAACCTAGGTTTTTCAACAAAACCCATAATTTTCATAATTTTACATGTTAAAATCTATCCATAATCTATGTATTTAACTTGCATTAGATAGAAATTACTCCTTTAATAGATAGGTGAAATCCCCTCTCTAAGAAGCTCCAAAATCGCCCAAGAAGTTAAATAAATGAACCAAAAATGGCCTAAATCCCATCTTAAATGAACCTCACTACCCAGCGATTTCCGCTTTTGTGGAAAATGCGTCGCAGATGCAGCTCTCCCTCAGTTGGCCTACTTTCGCATCTACGAAAAATGTCTCACTTCTGTGAGCCCGCGCCTGTGGATTATGTGCCGCACCTGCGGTATAGTCCGCTTCTGCACTTGCCTGCTTCACACCTGCTCTTTCACAGGTGCGGTCCCTGCGTCGCTTCTATGATCCCTGGGCAACCCACGCCAGTTCGCTTCTGCGGCGAAACAACCGCTTCTGTGAGCTTTCACCCGCGGTCAAAAAGGTCGCAGGTGTGGACGCACCAAAACTTGTGCACCAGTAGTTTTTGTACTTAGCTCCGGGCGGTCCGCAACGCACCCGAGCCCCCTCGGGACCCCGTCTAACTGCACCAACAAGTCCATAAACAAAATGCGCACCTGCTCGGACTCTCGAAACACATAAAACAACATCAAAACTAGGAATCGCCCCTAAACAAAAATGAATCAAATTATGAACTTCAAGTTTTAATCTTGCCCCAAACTTGCCGAATCATACTTAAACTACTCGGAATGACACCAAATATTACCTGCAAGTCTTAAATCACCTGACGAAACTATTCCTAGGCTCAGAATCCCAAACGAACCTCGATAACTCTAAAACCTACTCCAAACCAAATTTAAAGAACTTTAAAGTCTTCAATGAGCCAACTTTTAAATTTATGCACTGAAACACTCCCGGGTCATCCAAAACTCGATCTGAGCATACGCCCAAGTCTAAAATCATCGTATTTATCTATTAGGACCAATAAATCCCAAATCCGAGGTTGTTTACAAGAAATGATGACCCAAGTCATTCTTAACCCTTTAAAGCAAATATTAAGGAACTAAGTGTTCTGATTTCAATCCGAACCCTTCCAAATCCCAAACTAACCATCCCCGCAAGTCATAAAACAGTAAAAGCACATACGTAGAGTCTTATTTAGGGGAACAGGGATCTAAAAAGAAAAACGACTGGTCGCGTCGTTACATTATCTCTTCCTTGTTGAACTATTCTTGTTGAGACCGTTATTCCTGCTGTGTCTTCCTTTGTGAGCTCGATCTACCGTTTCTTTGGGTTCTGAAGTTCCTAAGTTGATTTACTTATCGTATTCTCATGTTTTTGTTATTGTTGTTGTGGTTGTATTCATTGTTGTTGAGTCGATGGTTATGCGTGGTTGTGATATTGAAACTGTTTTGAGGAAATGTTGTGGCATATAGGCACATATTGTGAAAGTTATTGGATTGAGTTGTTATGTTTTGGCACACATATTATTGTTGGGAGAATTGTTTTGGTGTTTACACGAGGTTTCTGCAATGCTGTTGTTACTATTGATACGCATGCGGTGAAATACGGTGTGGGTGTTGAAACGCATGCGGTGAGATAAGGTAGGCTTGATATGCGTAGCTAGTAGGGAACTACTAGAAGCCATGCAGGGTGATAAGGTGGGCTAGAATGCGTGATGCTATTTTGGGAAAAACAATTTTCAAAACTAAAAGTGAAGGCTCTCGCGGTGATATAAGGAAAGATTGTGATTCATTATATTATTTGAGACTATGAGATGGTACCTCGGTAGTGACTCTTGTTAAATTTCCCCATTCTTTTGTACTTGTCTTTGATTGTTGTTTACTTAGAACACTATTAATTGTCTTCTCTGTGTTGCACTATTTACTTAGTTCTGTGTAGCTAATCTTGTTGTACTACTCGTTGTTTCAATTTCATTACTGTCTTAATTACATTGTACATTTTGTGGTGATCATTTCTTATGTGCCATTCATTGTCTCTACTCTTACTTGTTGACTTGAATTGTGGTAGAACACTTGCACAAGCATACACGTAGATAAATCACCCATATCGGACTAAGATGATGAATCCTGATGTTTTGACCATTTAAATGTACCACAGTGTACTTGCCTTATGTGTGAGAGTTATCATGTTGGCAATTGAGTTGTTCGTACAGTCATGAGTCATTATTATTGTTGGCATACGAGTGGTCTATGCTGATATTAGATATTGTCACTCCTGGGGCAGTGCTGTTATTAATTGTAATGTGGGCACAAGATGCCAAGTGATTAGGGTTCACGAATTGGAACCCGTGATTTGTGACTGAGCTTTGGTACCTCGTGAAAATTATTCGTTAAGACTGGTGTGAAAGCGGTTTTTCCTATTGAGTTGTCACTTGTTTCCCTTATTTGGTTTCACCGAATTTGAATTGGGTTTATCTTACTCTATAGTGTTACTACCTGTTGTGTCTCGTTGCTAACTGTTGCTTGTAGTACTCATTGCAAACATTGTATTATTATTGTCATCATTCCTAGCTTTATATTCTTATTGTTCCCTATTAGTTCTACATTTATACTTGTTCAAACTGTTTAGTCCAGTGGGTGTCTTGACTGTTCCTCATCACTACTCCACCAAGGTTAGTCTTAATACTTACTGGGTACCGCTCTGGTGTACTAACACTATGATCTGCACTTTTTTGTGCAGATCAAGGTACCTCGGATATTGTTGATTATTAGCTAGCTGGTCGAGCATTGCTATGGAGACTCAAGTTAAACCTACCGTCGCGTTCGAAGGCCTTGAAGTCACCTTTTGATATTGTACTTGTACTATTTAATTCTATTCCGAACAGTTGTATTTAGTGATTTTTAGCAAACTCGGTAGATCTTATGACTTGTACTACCGGTTTTGGGATTTTAAGTTATGTATAAAGATTTTTTTTCAAAATTTAACAGTTGATGGTTGAATTCATCTATTAATTAAGTAAGTGTTAGGCTTCCCTAGTATAAGAGACTAGGTACGATATCCTATGGAGGTAAATTGGGATCGTGACAAGCTGATACCAGAGCTCTAGGTTCATATGTGTTGCGAGTCATAAGCGAGTTTAGTAGAGTCTTGCGGATCGGTAAGGAAACATATGTACTTATCTTCGAGAGGTTACAAAACTATTAGGAACGTTTCACTTGTTTCATTCCCATTATGCGAGTTTATTGATCTCGAAGTTTGATGCCGAGCTGTAGTCACCGACAATGCTACCCCAGAGTCGGTGTTGCTAGGGACCGGAGCAGAGACGGAGGCAGAAGTTGAGGAAGAGAACGTACCGCAGCTAGAGAACCTATTAGAGTAGCAGTTGAGGAGGTGCCAGCAGCTCTGGTTGGGGGACATGTACTAGAGGCTCCTGTTGTTACCCTAGGACTTCAGAAGACTTTAGCACAGTTCCTGAGCATGTTTGGTACATTGGCCCAGGCAGGGTTGATTTTGGTTGCACCAACAACTTCATAGATTAGGGAAGGAGCTCAAACTCCGCCCACCTGTACTTCAGAGCAACGAATACACGTTGGTCAGGTTCCAGGTGTCATGCCGACACAACCAATTATCCCAATTGAGCCTGTGGTTAAGGCAACAACATATGAGGAGAACAACTTAAACTTGCGAGGTTCAAGAAGTATTACCCTCCTACTTTCAGCGGTTTGGCTTCAGAGGATGCATATGGGTTCCTAGGGAGTGCTACCGTATTATATGAACCATGGGTATTGTGGAGACGATTGGGTTTGCTTTTACTATATACCAGCTTAAGGGAGCAGCATACCAGTGCTGGCGAGTGTATGAGTTGGGTAGTCCGATCGATGCAGCTTCACTTTCATTGACCCAATTTTCAGAGGTTTTATTGAGAGAGTTTGTTCCCCAGACCCTGTAGGGAGTGTGGCGCGTGGAGTTTGATCAACTGCGCCAGGGTACTATGTCGGTGTCAGAGTATGCCGTTAGATTCAGTTATTTGTCCAAACATGTACCTACTTTGGTTTCTACAGTCAGAAAGAGAGTCTGCAGGTTCATTGAAAGGCTTAGTCGTGATATCTGGTTCAACATGGCTCGGGAGTTGGAGTTGGATGTTCCATTTCAGCAGGTGGTAGAGATTGCTCGCCGATTAGAGGGCATGCGGGTTAGGAGAGAGAGAGGACAGGAGGACTAAGAGGCCTCGTAGGCCAGAGAGATCTATTGTTCCCTATTTTTGAGGCAAGTTATGGTATGGTAGAGGTTTTGTGGGTCAGCCAGTTCAGTTTGCACTTCAGGATTCATACGGTATTTTAGGTACCCACGGGTCTCAGGGTACTCGTGTCGGACATCCCCCACAGCCACACCAGCGTAGAGGTTGCTTTGAGTTTGGAGATACTAGCACATGGAAAAGATTGTTCCAGACTCCGGACATATGTGTCACATCGAGGTATTAAGACTATGAGTTCCGCTCCAGTTGCTGATATCCCTACACCGCCAGCTTGGCGTGCAGGTCAGGCGAGTAGGGGGGCCCAAGAGAGGGAGGCCCAACCCGTTGATGTGCTTCCTGCAGTATGGCTGAGGCTGCCGCACCAAATGATATTGTACAAGTATGGTTTCAATTTTTTATAGAGGAGAATCATTTGTATTTCGTTTCGGTTCTCCTTATCAAGGTGAGTCTTCCTATGTTACTTCACATATGGGTGAGCTTCGTGATTTTTTATTCCGCTTATGTGTTTACCCCTGTTGGGATATTATATAGTGGTATCCTGTGTCTATCATTTTGTTTTCATTCATTTTTTAGAGCTATGAGACTAGAAGTGACTTTCTGTTACTCATTTCGGTAGTTTTGATGTGATTTCTGGGTGATAGGTTACGACTTGTGATTTTGATGCTCTACCGGTGTGGGAGTTCAATATGTGTTGTGATTTTATTGGTGGAATTGAATTAGTGGGAAGGTTTCGAATGGTATGATGTGTATACTACTTGTGATTCAGAGCTGAGGATGGGATCCTCGCGTATTCATGTGATTTGATATGTTTGAACCGGGCTACGGGATGCGGTGGAGTTATATTAGGATGAGATTCTTGAGATTTGTTCATATACCTTGATTCTTCCTTGTGAAATTGATTCATAGTATGGTACTGATAGGGAGTGGTGCCTGTCAGGATTCTTTGATAGTTCTCTAATGTGTTTCCTTGTATATTCAGACATATTCCTGCTGCGCTTATTGGGTTTTAGCTTGCGAGGTGTGTGCCCAAGTGGCGTTATATGTGACATGTTAATTCGGGTGAATAGTAATGAGGTCTTCATATTTCTTGTATTATTGTCGGTGTTGTGGAGGTTGGGAACAAGGTTCTAACAAATACGATGTTAATTACTAGTGCTGGTTTCGAATATGGGTAGCTATTGTGATCAGAGATTTTGTTGTGGGCATATGTGTGATGTGTTACGTCGTGTGGCCGTACCTTGTGGGTGTATGCATAAGTTGTTGCAGCTAGTTGAGGCCGATATCGTGTGGATGTAGGAATCTAGTCTTTTGGAAATGATCGGATGGTGAGAAATTCAGTTCTAAGGCTTATTGGTATTTGTGGAAGGGATAAACTTCAGTTGAGATGGTGTCGTCAGGTTTATGTAGATTGGGGTGATGTGGGATCACCCGTGTGTGTATGTATGGGGAGTTTGATGACTTCGGGGCAATTCTTGGCAGGTTCGAGGATGAACGTTTGTATAAGAGGGGGAGAATGTAACGACCCGAGCGGTTGTTGTGAGAATTAGCATGCCATTCGGCGGCTTAAGGTCTCGAGCAGCTTCGTATTATGTGTTATGACTTGCATGTGTGGCCGAGTTCAGTTTTCGGATGACTCAGGGTCAATTTAGAAGAAGGATTCTTGTTTTAGAAGCTTAAGCAGTAAGAGTTGGCAGGAATTTGACTTTTGTGTAGACGACTTCGAAATGGAATTTTGATGATTCCAATGGCTTTGTATGGTGATTTTGGAGTTAGGCGCGCATCTGGATTTGGATTTGGAGGTCCGTACGGTAATTTGAAGCATTTGGGCAAAAAATTAGAAAGTTGAAGTTTTGGAAGGTTGAGTGGTTTGATCGAGAGTTGACTTTGTTGATATCGAGCTCGGATTCCGATTCTGAGAGTTGGATTAGCTTTGTTATGTCATTTGAGACTTGCATGCAAAATTTGACGTCATTCCGGGTTGATTTGATATGAGTCGGCGCGAGTTGTAGAAGTTGAAAGTTCCTAAATTCCCTTGGTTCGGTTTGAGGTGCGACTCATAGTTTTGACATTCTTTGATATGATTTGAGGCCCAATGATCGCATATGCAAAATTGTTCGCTTCTGGGGCTCGTTTGGCACTTCTGCGATGTCGTTGGTGGGATTGTGTTTCCGCAGATGCGGATCCTGGACTGTTAAGTTGTGTTTGCAGATGCGAACCTTTTCTCGCAAATGCGAGACCGCAGATGCAGCTTTTCTGTTCGCAAATGCGAAAGTGTTGGGCAGAATCACATATATTTCGAGGGTTTGATATTTTCAACATATTTTGAGTTGTAGAACTCGTCTTAGGGAGATTTTTTGCGGGTGTTTTAAGCAGTTCATTGGGGTAAGTGTTCTCTACTAGAATCTTATTATATTTCATGAATCCATTATTTTTTTCATCATTTAATTAGTAGATTAAGTTGGAAATTGGAGAAAAATTGTAAAAATCTTTCAAAATGTAAAATGATAATTTAAAGGACGAATTGATGTTGGAAATTGATAATTTTGTTATGGTTGAACTCGTATCAGAATGGGTGTTCATTTTGTGAATTTTATCGGGTTCGGAGGTGCGAGTCCACGGGTTGACTTTTGGGTTGACTTTTTAGTTCTTGTTAAATATTGAAGCTTTATTATTCAGGATTATTTCCTATGAGTTTTATTTATGATTTAAAGTTATTTTGGCTAGATTTGAGCCGTCCGGAGGTTGTTTAACTCGAGAAGGTCATTTTAGAGTAACAATCTAGCTTCTTTGTGGTAAGTATCTTGTCTAACTTTGTGTGAGGGAACTACACCTTAGGATTTGAGTCTTTGATGCTAATTGTGTCATGTGAAGGCCGTGTATGCAAGATGACGAGTATGTGCTCGGACTTATTTGTGGAAACTTGATAGTTTAGGGCTCTTAGGTTCTCATATTCATTAGATATGAAGTTGTTTTGTCATGTTAAATTCCCCATTTACTAAATTTACCCTCACGTGTCTTATTTGGAATTAATTGCTTCATGTCTACCCTTATTGCCGATTAAACCTTTATGTGCCTTGACTGAAGTTGTTGCCTCTTTTACTGTCATGCTATCCTTTCCGTAATTGTTTATCTTTAATTGAAGTTAGTACTATTTTTTCCGTAATTGTTTATCCTTAATTGAAGTTATTATTATCTTTTTCGTGATTATTTAACCTTAATTGAAGTTATTAGTGGAATTAGTGATTCATGTTATCTCTCTTATCGTCGAATTGTACTTTTATGGGATCATTGCTATACACTATCTCTTTCTTGTTGAGCTATTCTTGTTGAGACCATTATTTCCTGTTGTGTCTTCCTTTGTGAGTTCAATCTACTGTTTCTTTGGGTTTTGATGTTCCTGGGTTGATTTACTTGCCGTATTCTCGTGTTATTGTTGTTGTAGCTATTGTATTCAATGTTGTTGAGCCGAGGGCTATGTGTGGTTGTGATATTGAAACTGTTTTGAAGAAATGTTGTGGCATATGGGCACATATTGTGATTGTCATTTGATTGAGTTGTTATGTTTTGGCACACGTGTTATTGATGGGAGAAGTTTTTGGGTGTTTGCACGAGGTTTCTGCCGTGCTATTGTTACTATTAATACTCATGTGGTGGTATAAAATCTGGATGTTTAAACACATGCAGTGAGATAAGGTGGGCTTGATACGCGTAGCTAGTAGGAGAACTACTAAAAGCCATGCGGTGTGATACGGTGGGCTAAAACGCGGGACGGTACCTCAGTAGTGACTCTTGTTGACATTTCCCCCATTCTTTTATACTTGTCTTTGGTTGTTGTTTCCTTAGCGTAATGTCTTCTCCATGTTGCACTGTTGACTTAGTTCTAATCTTGTTGCACTACTCATTGTTTCAATTTCTTTGTTGTCTTTATTACATTGTACATTTTGTGGTGATCGTTTCGTATGTGCCATTCATTGTCTCTACTCATACTTGTTGAATTGAATTGCGGTAGAAAACTTGCACAAGCATACACGTAGTAAAATCACCCATATCGGTATAAGAAGATGAATCCTAATGTTTTGACCATTTACATGTAACCGCGTGTACTTGCCTTATGCGTGAGAATTATCCTGTTAGCACTTGAGTTATCTGTGCAGTCATGAGTGATTATTATTGTTGGCGCATGAGTGGTCTGTGCGGATATTAGATATTGTCACTCCTGGGGCAGTGATGTTATGAATTGTAATGTGGGCACAAGATGTCAAGTGATTAGTGTCCACGAATTGGGACCTGTGATTTGTAATTTCGAGGTTTGGTACCTCGTGGAAATTATTCGTTAAGCCTAGTGTGAAAGTGGTTGTTCCTATTGAGTTGTCACTTGTTTCCCTTATTTGGTTTCACCGGATTCAAAATGGGTTCAGCTTACTCTATAGTGTTACTACCTGTTGTGTCTCATTGCTAACTGTTGCTTGTAGTCCCTATTGCAAACGTTGTATTATTATTGTCACCATGTCTAGCTTTATATTGTTATTGTTCCCTGTTAGTTCTATATTTATACTTTTTCCGATTTTTTAGTCCAGTGTGTGTCTTGGTTGTTCCTCGTTAATACTCCATCGAGGTTAGTCTTGATACTTACTGTGTACTGCTATGATGTACTCATACTACGCGTCTGTACATTTTTGTGCAGATCCAGGTTCCTCGTATACTGTTGATTATTAGCTAGTTGGTCTAGCATTGCTGCGGAGACTCAAGTTAAACTTACCGTCGTCCGTCGCGTTCGCATTCCTCAGAGGCACCTTCTGATATTGTACTTGTACTGTTTAATTCAATTCCGAACAATTGTATTTAGTGATTTTTAGCAAACTCAGTAGAGCTTATGACTTATACTACTGATTTTGGGATTGTAAGTTGTGTATAAAGATTTCTTTTTCATATTTTATTCGTTGATGGTTGAATTCTTCTACTAATTCAGTAAGTGTTAAGCTTACCTAGTCTTAGAGATTAGGTGCCGTCACGACATCCTACGGAAGAAAATTGGGGCTCTGACAGAATAACGCAGGCTGGGGTAAGATAGGATGATGGGATCTGTTTGAGTTAGAAAGAAAGAAAAGAGAGGTGGTGGGGAGATAATTGAGTGCATTGTGAAGAAAAAACGAAAGAAAAAACCTTTTAAATGCTTTGGGCTAACTGATGAAAACTATTTTATAATTTATGTACAATCTGGGTTAAATCGGTTAAGGACCTAAAATATAGGCCTAATTTTGTTGGTATGTTAGGTCAACTGACAATGAAGGTAATTTTCTCATTTATATACAACTTGTATACAATTATATTAGTTATATACAATTATATTAGTTATTATATTGGGTCTAATACATTACTTTGTATATAAATAGTAAATTATATATTAACTTGTAATTAAATTTAAACTTTAATATTAAGGATAAATAAGTATATCAAAAGTAATATAAATAGGTAAAAATCTCTAAGAATTATGGGGGTTAATGTAACCACTATAATTTGATGCAAATAGCGGAGGTTATTATAATAATCTCTGCAATAAAGCATCCGCAAATTGCAATTTTTTTTTTTTTTTTTTTTTGTAGTCTCTGTTGCTCTAGTTTAATGATTGGAGCAAAATCACTCACTATTATCTAATTGACAATTAAATGTGTACGTCGAATATTACTTTGGACTAGAATTAACTGCTGATATATATACTACTTAGATATAGTATTTATTATAAATAATTATTTATTTAGTTTTAATAAAGTTTTAAATAGATCATATATTAATATGTGTTCTTTGCTTATATAGCAGATGATTTAGTGTATAAAGTATAGCTTATACACGGAAAATTAAATCATCGGTTCATATAAGTATAAAGTTTGAGTTCACAATCTAATGATGGAATTGGACAAACCATCATGGATGATTGTAGTAAAAGATTAATTATAATTTATCTTGATTATGGAAATAGTTTAAATCCAACTTCTTGTGCTAGTACATTTTGTATGTATTGAACGGACCAAGTAGAGATAAGTATTTTATACTGACTTAATAAAATAAACTATATAGCCATTGAATGTACTTATACTCTTAATCTTGATATAATTATTATTAGCTGTGTATATTAATATTGTTTTGATTTATTAAAAGGCAAGATCCTTTCATGGGTCAATATGCCTGGTAAATTGGAAAATAATAATATACATTGGCGAAGTAACAATTAGTTGATGACATACATGTCTCGATTTAGAGATTGATGATACACCTTTACGAAAGCTTATAAGTTTTCATGTATAAACCCGACCCGTGAATTTTGTATCTGACAAATGAAATAAGTTAAGTGAAAGTCTAAAGAAAATAATCAATAAACTAAATCGTCAGTAATTTAATTTAATTGATTAGTATCTGAATCTTAACATGGGAAGTTAAATAAGATTTAAAGGATGAATTTTGAAGTTGAATAAGGAGCGCAATAACGAATTTTTAGTCGATAATTCGTAATTAATTACGGTGAATATTATTTTCGAAAATTATAAATTAATTCCATAATTGAAAGCCTTGCTAATTAAATTATGTGGTCCCTGCTGCCTAAATAATTGGAAACAAAGGAATCCTTTTCTTGGTGGAAAAGAAAACTCAACAGGTTTCGGAAAAGTGTTTTAACCCTTAGAACTTGTGCTATAAATATATAAGGTTTTCCACCTTGAAGGGATAACACAAGGTGGCCGAAAAATTCAGCAAAATTTTCCTAGAAATTTCGCTCAGACGAAATTACTATTTTCGGATATTATTTGGGTAATACAGTAGAAAACTGCGAAAAGTTCGCGAATCTTGATCATACTGATGGTGGAGATTTCATTGAGTTTATGTCGAACTGGAGGCTCATATGATAGATGAGCTTTGTTCTCGCTTCAAGAGGTAAACTGTGAAATCCCGTTTATACTTGTTGCTAAATTACATGTGATTTTGATACTGGGATTGCTTCCGCTACATATGATAATCCATCAATTGGTATTAAAGCTCACTCACATCTAATTAGATAACTAGATATTTTATGAAACAAGAATATTGTGTTTATGTGCGTTTTTGAATTACATGTATATGTTATTTTTTGAAAAACTGCGCTGCTGTTTTGTGAATTAAATGTGCAAAAATTTTAGATTATTCTTGGAATCATAAGATATTTATTTTTTATTGATATTTGATTGGAATGGTCTGTATTTGTTTTTGGGTAAATCCTAGAAAAATGCAAAATCTGATTTTGACCGAATTATCGATATTTTTGAAGGTTAACAAAACTTGACGGGCTTTGATTGAGCTGAAATTTAATGGGTACATCGAAAACGACGTGGTGAGAAAAACTCATTTCTATGCAATGAATCATATTGTTGTTTGGTATTTTGAGTTCGTTTGGATTGTGTTTTGGACGTTTTTCTATTTTGTGGAAATTATTTCTTAATAATTTTAATTCCTTTTTAATTCAATGATGGTGGGGGTGACTCCCCATGGTCTGGATGATTAAATACTAGTGACATAATGGGTTTACACATTGATATTAGTAAATAGACGTGTTGTATTGAATTCAATAATAGAGGTGTAGGATTTTATTGACTAGCTCTTACAAAGTATACTTGATATTGTGTGATGATATAATCATTTTGTAAGAAAATAAAATCCTCTGTTTGATATCCTAGATGACTAATGATCGGTACATTTGGCATATTTGTGCATAAAAATCTCAAATTTTTGTTCATGTTTTCATGCCCTACGTGATTACTAGTCTTGGATTTTCTATGAATAATTTTATTCTCTGGATGGAGGTTGCAATTAAGTAAAATATGACGGCATTAAGGATAATTTTTATACTATTGGTATGAATTTTAAGTTGTGGCCCATATTCTGCCATAAAATAATTTTATGAGTTACATGTATCTTCACTCATAAATTGAGAATTTTGTGTGTAATATATAGTTACCACTAAAGCGGTCCATTTATTTGAACTTGTGAAATTCTTAATAAACTTGTACATGTGAAATTATGTCTATTCATAGATTGAACATTATGATTAACAAGTAGGATCTACAAAATAGTCTATTTATTTGAGTCACTGAAATCTGCTTAATGTACCATGTGAAAATTATCCTTGATAATCTACATTAGTGGTGGAGGTTTTTAACTAGAAAAGAGTTTTTTCTTTGGGTACTAGTGAGACCAACTCCATCCATGAGAAGAGATATTGAAGTTTTCATCGAACGGGAGAAAATATGATATCTAAGGCTCTTGTATATCTAATAAAAGGATAATTTATTGCAAAAGAGGATATTATGCATCCTCAAAATATGAAGAACATAATATGTGCCTTGAGCTCATAGTATAAATATAAGGAGAATGGAAATCAATATCATATTTATTTTAATTCATGAAACTGCTTATAACGGTAATTCTTCGAGTTTGGTTACAGGCTGGTGGTCATGAATTTGACAAACTCCGATTGACCTGACACATAGCAGGTTCATCGAAAATGACCTAGTGAGAAAGACTGACTACTATGCAATGAATCATGTTGTTTTTCGGCAATTTGAGGTCGTTTAGATGGATTTTCAAGCAGTTTATTAAATTGAATTTGTTATAAATATGAAAAATTATTCTTTATATATCGAATATATTTGTGTTAAATCTGGAACATGATGACACATGATGATTTAACTTTATATGATATATAGCAAGAATGCAAATCACATGGATTTAATCCTAATACGTCAAAAATAATTTATTCGAATTTGGTCTAGTTTTTTGGCGATAGTGAATTTCACGATCTCCGAATGATCCGAAATTTGGTAGGATCATTGAAAACGATTAGTTAAGAAGAGCTCACTTCTATGCAATGATCACATTTTGACGGTTCAGGATCATTTAGATGAGTTATTTTGGAGGTTTGGCGGATTAAAATGTGATTTACATACGAAAAGTCATTCTTTCTATCATTTTATTTATGTCTAATCTAGAACATGATTACACATGTTGATTTGACATAAATTGGTATAAGATAAGAATGTAAGTCATATTTTAAATTCTTAAAAAAATATTTAAAATGGAAATTTCCCAAATTTGGTCGCAGTTTTGAAGATTGTGATATTAATGGTCTCCATTTGATTTGAAATTTGGTAGGTTTATCATAGACAACCCAGTGATCAATACTCACTGCTTTTCAGTGAAAAAGGTTAGTTTTAGTGTTTTAACACTGTTTAAATGGGGTATTGAGTATTTTTTTGTCACGACCCGATTTACCCTCCGAAAGGTATCATGACGGCACCTAGTCTCTACGACTAGGTAAGCCTAAATTTGTGAAAATAATAGAATCAATAAAATAAGGACATAAAAGAACTTAAGTAGATATAACATAGCTGCTCAGCATGTACAATGTCACTTCCCAAAACCCGGAATGTCACGACAGTGTGATGACCCAAGAGGTCATCTTATATAATTTAGATAAAAACTATGTTCCGAGGCTCCGAAAGCCTCTGTTAATCATACCTCAATGTGCATGCACATCCCGAGCGCGTAGCCGGGAATTTTTTATGTGGAAATGTGTTGAACTATTGAATTTATGATAATTAATGGAATAAAATTAACTTTGGTCAATATTTTTGGTAAACGAACCCGGACCCGTGATTTGACGGTCCAGGAGAGGCCGTGGGAAAATATGGGACTCGGGTGTATGCCCGGAATCAAATTCTGAGGTCCCAACCCCGAGAAATGAATTTTTAAAGAAAATTATTTTCTGAAAATAAGAAAGACTTTTGAAAATGAACTTTGATGTGAAATCTGTGTTACCGGGCCCGTATTATGGTTCCGATGCCCGGGACAGGTTCAATATGTGTTATGTGAGTTATCTGTAAAATTTGGAAAGAAACGAACTTGGTTTGACGTGTTTCAGATCAAAATTGGAGAATTTAGAAGTTTGAGAAATTTCTATAGATTTTTGTGTTTAATTCATCGGTTTTGATGTTATATTAGTGGTTTAATTACTCGAATAAGTTCATAGGATGATTTTGAAGTCGTGTGTATATTTGTCAGGGAGCAGAAGAGTTGGAAAAAAATCTAGTTTTCAATCTGTTTCTGGTGTTCTGTGTTTTGTTCTCCGTGATCGCGGCGTAACTCACGCGATCGCGATGTATCTATGGTTGGGGGTGGTAAATTACCCTACGCGAACACAGGGCCTTGGACGTGATCGCAGTGCCTGGGGCTGGTGCTCTACGCGATCGCGAGGGGCCTCACGCGATCGCATAGCGTTAAAGGGATCTAGGGGCGGGGCAGCGTGTTGCTCTACGCGAACACGATCGCTTGGTCGCGATTGTGATGGTCAGTGTCCAGTACACCCCCCCGATCGCAGTCCCTTGTTCACGATTGCATAAGTCTAAAACCCAGCACTCTCCGCGATCGCGTAGAGTAAATTCGCCCAGTCATTTTAATGCCTTAAAAACAGAAATATTACGGGATTCTCAACACTTTTCTCAACCCACCTTCTTCCCCACTCTCCTTAGGCTAAATTTGAAGACCTCCATCACCATAGCTCCATAGGTAAGTGTTCTTAACATCATTTCCTCTCACTTTCATCAACTAATCTCTAGAATCTAGGCCTAAAATCATGAAAACAAAGTAGAAATTAAGGGATTTGGGTAGAGTTAGGGTTTATGGGATTTTGGGTAATTCAACCTCAATTTGGGGTCGGATTTCAACAAATCATATATTTGAACTCGTGGGGATATGGTTTATCGGGTTTTGGTCCGAGCCTCGTGTTTGGACCAAGTGGGCCCGGGGTCGGATTTTGGTATTTTTGGAAGAATGCTAGGAATTGTATATTTAGGCTATTAGATTGTATTAATGAGTCATTATTGATGTTAATAAGTTAATTATGTCTAGATATTGTTGTTCCGGAGTTGAATTCAAAAGGAAAGGCGGAGTCGATCTGCTGAAGTAACCCTCCCGGTCTCTGATGCTCACATTTGACTTGCTGACAGTTGAGACACTTGGATACAATCTCCACTATATCCTTTTTCATCCTTTGCCACCAATAGTGTTGTCTCAGATCCTGGTACATCTTCGTGGTACCCGGGTGGATAGAATACCGCGAGCTATGTGCCTCCTCAAGAATCAACTACCGAAGTACATCTACATTGGGCACACAGATACGTCCCTGCATCCTCATCACACCGTCATCACCAATAGTCACATCCCTGGCATCACCCCGTAAAACTCTATCCTGAAGAGCCAGAAGATTGGGATCACCGTACTGGCGCTCTCGAATGCGGTCATAAAGAGAGGATCGAGCAACCACACAAGCAAATACCCGACAAGGCTTAGAAAGATTCAATCTCACGAACTGACTGGCTAAGGACTGAACATCCAAAGCTAAGGGCCTCTCAGCTGCATGAAGATATGCCAAACTCTCCAAACTCTCCGCCCGATGACTCAAGGCGTCGGCCACCACATTGGCCTTCCCCGGGTGGTATAATATAGTGATGTCATAATCCTTGAGTAACTCCAACCACCTACACTGGTGCAAATTAAGGTCCTTCTGCTTGAATATGTTCTGCAAACTCCGGTGATCCGTGAAAATCTCACAGGGAACATGGTATAATAATGACGCCATTCTTCAGGGCGTGAACAGTCGCTACCAACTCGAGATCATGAACTGGATAGTTCTTCTCGTGCACCTTCAACTGCCTTGACGCGTAGGCAATCACCCTACCGTCCTGCATCAACACTGCCCCAAGGCCTCGAAGAATCATAATAGACTATATAGGACCCTAAACTCGTAGGTAATACCAACACTGGAGCTGTAGTCAGGGTTGTCTTGAGCTTCTGAAAGCTCACCTCGCACTCCTCAGACCACCTGAACGGAGCACCCTTTTGGGTCAGCCTGGTCATAGGTACTGCAATGGATGAAAATCCCTCCACTAACCGGCGATAGTACCCAGCCAAACCAAAGAAACTGTAGATCTCAGTAGCTGAAGACGGTCTAGGCCAACTCTGCACCACTTCCTCCTTCTTTGGATCTACCTTGATCCCGTCACAAGACACCACATGGCCTATGAATGCCACAGAATCAAGCCAAAATTCACACTTAGAAAATTTGGCATACAATTTCTTCTCCCTCAAAGTCTAAAGCACAGTCCTCAAATGCTGCTCATGGTCCTCTTGGGACCGAGAATATACAAAGATGTCATCAATGAACACGATGAAAAAGGAATCAAGATAAGGCCGAAATAGGCTGTGCATCAGGTGCATAAAGGCTGATGGGGCATTGGTCAGTCCAAACGACATAACAAGGAACTCGTAGTGGCCATATCTAGTTCTGAAGGCATTCTTCATGATGTTCGGCTCCTGAATCTTCAACTGATGATAGCCGGATCGCAGATCAATCTTGGAGAAAACCCTAGCACCCTGTAGCTAATCGAATAAATCATCAATGCGAGGCAATGGGTACCTGTTCTTCACTGTAACCTTATTCAGCTTCCGATAATCAATACACGTGCGCATCGAACCATCCTTTTTCTTCACAAATAATACCAAAGCACTCCAAGGTGACACACTGGGTCTGATGAAACCCTTATCAATCAACTCCTGTAACTGCTCTTTCAACTCCTTCAACTCAGGAGGAGCCATACGGTAGGGAGGAATGGAAATGGGCTGAGTGCCCGGCAACAAATCAATGCCAAAATTAATATCTCTGTCGGGCGGCATACCCGGAAGATCAGCTCGAAAAACATCAGGATAGTCCCGCACAACTGAAACAAACTAAATTGTATGAGTATCAACATTAACATCCCTCACATAGGCTAAGTACGCCATCACACCCCTTCTCTGCCATCCGTTGAGCCTTAAGAAAAGAAATGACTCGACGGGGAGTATACTCTAAGGAACCTCTCCACTCTAACCTCGGTAAACCTGGCATAGCAAGCGTCACGGTCTTGGCGTGACAATCAAGAATAACATAATGGGGTGACAACTAGTCCATGCCCAGTATAACATTGGAATATACCATACTGAGTAATAACATATCAGCCCTGGTCTCAAAACTATTGATAACAATCGAACACGACCGATATACGCAGTCCACAACAAGAGCATCTCCCACGGGAGTAGAAACATATACGGGAGAACTCAAAAAATCCTGAGATATCCCCAGATGTGAATCAAAATAAGAAGACACATATGAGTAGATAGAGCCTGGATCAAATAATACCGATGCATCCCTATGACAAATAGGGACAATAACTGTGATGACCGAATCTGAAGCAATGGCCTCTGAACGGGCTAGAAGAGTATAGTACCTGGCCTGGCCTCCCCCTCTAGGGCGACCTCGACCTCCCTAACCTCCACCTCGGGCTGTCTGAGAAGGTGCGGTAGCAGCTGGGGCTGGAAGAATAGCTGGAGGGCCTAGTGGAGCATGTAGGGCCTGATAAGACTGAGGTGGTGCACCACTCCTAGCTCTGGGGAAATCTCTGATCACATGACGAGGGTCGCCACACCCTAAACAACCACTCGGAGGACGTGGCGGCTGATGCTAACTCTAAACTAGCCTGCTGGACTCGCCGGTGATAGCACCTCGAGTAGGAGGCACACTAGATACCGGTGGTGCATAATAAGGCTCTTGAGGTCTAGGAGGAGTTGGAATACCACTGGCTGCTAGAAGAGCTGAATGAACGGGGCGACTCAAGAAACCCCTACCATAGCGTGCTGCTGGTGCACGAACTCCTGAAAAATTACCAGTCTCTCGAGACCTCTTGGCCTCTCTAACCTCCCTATCCCGTGCTAACATACTCTCAATCCTCCGGGCAATACTCACGGCCTGATGGTAAGTGATATCTGTCTCTAACTCTCTGGCCATACTGGTCTGAATACTAGGGTGGAGTCCCTCAATGAAGCGTCGAACCCTCTCTCTGATCGTGACAACTAAGGCTGGTGCATGACGAGCCAAGTCACTGAAATGGACTGCATACTCTGACACAGTCATTGTACCCTGGCGTAACTGCTCAAACTCTGCTTTCCAAGCATCCCTAAGACTTTGAGGGATAAACTCCAGTAAGAACATCTCAGAGAACTGAGCCCAAGTTAGTGAAGCTTCCTCGTCCGGACTACTCAGCTCAAAAGCATGCCACCACTGATAAGCTGCTCCCCTCAGTTGGAAAGCGGTGAAAGAAACCCCACTCATCTCCACAATACCCATAGTGTGGAGAATGCGATGAAACTCCTCAAGAAAACTTAGAGCATCATCTGAAGCTAGTCCGCTGAACTCAGGTGGGTGGTACTTCTTGTACCTCTCAAGTCGGAGTTGCTCTGCCTCAGAAGCAGCTACCCTAGCCTCATGCTGAGCTGGAGCCACTGGGGGCATAGGGATATACTCTGGAACCTGCCCAATATGGACCCTCTGCTCAGGAGTACATGATGCGGGAGTCTGTGCCCCTCCCCCGGCCTGGGATGTAGCTGGAGCTATCAGGAGTAGTCCCGCCTGAGATAGAGTGCTGAAGGCACTCAAGAACTGAGCCAAAGTCTCCTGGAGGGCTGGAGTAAAACAGGTAGACATGCTCCTTCCTAATCTAAACTACACAGTTAGTACACGAAACAGTGAAGTAGGAATAAAAATGTTTATGTCATGGAAGGAAAATGGAGTTTTAGCAACAATGGCCCGTGTACGCACTTGTCACCTCACGTACACGGCACCCATATAACAAAACAATATCAAAACAACCTAAGGGGAAGTCTCCAACACAGAGTTAGGCAATCCACTTACCTCGACTTCGCTACTCAACTCAAAACCACACTCTTGCCACGAGTATCCTACTCCGGGTGGCCCAAATCTAATCAATTCGATTGCATAATGTAAATATCACTTTAAGAAATAAAAATAGCTAATTAGTTCGAAGCTAATACGCGAAATTAGGAAAATTGCCCAAAAAGTCCCCCGGGCCCACGTCTCTGAATCGGGTAAAAAATATAAATTTGGAACACCCATTCACTCACGAGTCTAACCATATAAGAATTTCTCAAATCGGATATCAAAATCCCGATCAAAACTCAGGAACTTGGCCTAAGAACTTTATCCAATTTTCTCCAATCTTTTCACCATAAATTCGAATTTAAAGGGTAGATTTAAGAGTATAATCATGTAAATTAGTCTAAACCGAGTAGGAATCACATACCTAAATTGCTCAGGTGAAAATCTTCCCAAAAATCTCACTTCCCGAGCTCTCAAGTTCAAAAATGTGAAATATGGCTTAAACCCTCGATTTGGGTTTTTAAGATTCTGCCCAGCTCTTTGTTCTATGCAATCGCGTACTTCCAGTCGCGATCGCGAAGGGTATTCCAACACGTGCCTAAAATTCCTCTATGTGAATGCAGCGTACTGCTCATGATCGCGGACGTTATCTAATCAAAGCTACTCGATCGTGGTTGGCTTCACGCGACCACATAGAATAATACTCAAATCTTTCGCTGCCTAAGGTATTCTATGTGATCTCGACATGGGCTATGCGAACGCGGAGACTAGTCTGCCCAAACACTGTGACCGCCAAAAAACTTGTGCGATCGCATATAATATTGCATTATGTAATATGCTTTGCATGAATGATTCTTTTCCCATCGAAATCTACTATTTGACATGCATGTATGTATATAAATATTGAATCCAGTCTGAATTTTATTATTAAGTGTTTTGACTTGTTATTATCTATTTAATATTTTTATCTCTACTCCATAATGACTTTATGCAATTTGTCGTATTACTTG
The DNA here is from genome assembly GCA_005239525.1 of Nicotiana knightiana. Classification (NCBI taxonomy): domain Eukaryota; kingdom Viridiplantae; phylum Streptophyta; class Magnoliopsida; order Solanales; family Solanaceae; genus Nicotiana; species Nicotiana knightiana. The sequence goes on along the minus strand of ML416226.1, from coordinate 9,861 downwards.
TTAATATTTTCTTTTGATAGTGATAACACATTAATTTAAAGGATGCAATATATGTACTTTTTGTTAGAAGAAATTTAATTTTAATTTATGGGCAAAATAAGAGATGGATATTTGTTTATTTTTCAAAAAAACTCTTGAGTTATTGAGCTTGATAAATATTTTATCTCTTGTAGTACATGAATGCATGACCTTGTTATTATGTATTAATCTCTCTCCTGAATAGAACAATATTAGTCTACCTCATAAGAGAATATGTTCTTCAAAATTGAATAAAACTTATATGTGTACTTTTGTCTAAGTCATATTAATCTAGATAGGATTTTAAGTTGGTCAAGCATAGACCTTAAGGTTCATTGAAAGTGGGGGCACTACCAACTTGTGGATCCTGTTTGGAAGAAAATTTGACTAAAGGATGTTTCCCTTCAGAAGAAAATAAATCTGATAAGCTAGAATGAATCCCTTCTGATTTGTAGGGTTAAATGAACATACTGGTAAGAGATAGGTTTGAGTATTTTGTGACTTTCATGAATGATTTCTCAAAATATTAATACATTTATTTGATGCACCGTAAGTCTTAATGATTTAAGTAATTCAACGTTTTTAAGACTTGAGACGGATTAACACCAAGGAAATATATTAAGTTACTGCAATTTGATTGTAGCACCGAGCACCTCTCTAAAGAGTTATTTTGTTACTTATCAAAATAAGGTATTACATCTCAATTGTCTTCACCGTATACTCCATAATAGGGTGGTGTTGTATAAAGAAGAAATAAGTCTCTTTTGGACATGGATAGATTAATGAAGTGTTATTCAGATTTGCCTTATCCGTTTTTGGAATATTTCCTAGAAATTATAAATTACATTATGAATTTAGTTCCTTCTAAGTTAGTACCTGTGACTTCTATAGAACTGTGGACTGAATGTAAGCTCAGCCTATGGCATGTTCAGATATAGGATTGTCCCGCATATGTGCTGAAAGGGAAAGAGAATATGTAAGTTGGAACTAAGAATGGATAGGTGCATGTTTATTGAATATCCAAGAAAACAAATGGAGGTTTATTTTATTGTCCTAAAGAAAATAAGGCAACTGTTAAAACAAATGCAATTTTCTAGATAAGGACTGCTTAATGAACCATGTTCCTATAAGTAAACTAGTTTTACAGGAACTAGGCAAAAAAATAACTATATGTTCAAGAACATCAAAACTATCACGACCCAAATTTCTCTCCTTCTGTATCTTGTGACTTACGATACTTCGGGTTTTGGGAAGACTGTGTATTTCTACAGTATTGGTTATTATACACGCCGAGCGGCTTTATCACCAGTTATTCAGTTATCTATTACAGTTAGTAGTTAAGTTTTACTTTTATTTTGTTATTTCCGCAATATGTTAGTCTTACCTAGTCGTAGAGACTAGGTGTCGTCACGACGTTTTATGGATGGATGTTTTGGGTCGTGACAAGTTGGTATCACGGCTCTAGGTTCATAGGTTTCGTGAGTCACAAGCCATTTTATTAGAGCCGGATCGGTACAGAGACGTCTGTACTCGTCTTCGGGAGGCTATGGAACTGTTAGGAAAAAAATTACACTTCTTTGATTTCTTGTCATGCAAAAATTTGTTGACTTCAAAATTCTAAACTTCTGATTCTATTCTCTCACAGATGGTGAAAACACGTACATGCGTATCATATGACTAGACGCCCGTGCCCTTGATAAAGCCGTGAGAGGTCGGGGTCGAGGTAGAGGTCGGGGCCGAGGTAGAGGCCGAGGACGTCCATGCGGTGCAGCTAGAGCACCCACATGAGCTGCTACAGAGGAGCCCCCAGTAGCTCATTCCGGAGGGCAGGCACCTGAGGTACCTATTGTTGCACCTGAGGTACCTATTGCTGCACTAGCCCTCTAGGAGACTCTAGCCCAGTTTCTGAGCATGTGCAGCACCTTAGCTTAGGCTGGATTGATTCCACTTGCTCCTGCCACATCTCAAACCGGGGGAGGAGCACAAAATCCCGTAGCCCTTACCCAGAGCAGCGGGTTCAGGTCGAAAAAGTTCCAGAGATTATACCAATGCAGTCGGTAGCTCCAGTCCGACCCAAGTCTAGTGCAACAGTTTCTGAGACGGAGCAGCTCAGACTTGAGAGGTACAAGAAGTACCACCCTCCTACCTTGAGTGGATTGGCGACAGATGATCCCATGGTTTTCTGGAGGAGTGTCATCGTATTCTCGGTAATATGGGGGTAGTGGAGTCGAGCGGGATTTCTTTTACTACATTCCATCTTAGAGGAGCATCCTATCAGTGGTGGCGTGCTTATGAGTCGAGTAGTCCGACTGAGGCAGCTTTACTTACATGGACATAATTCTTTGACATGTTTTTGAGGGGGTATGTTCCTCAGAGTCTCAGGGACGCGTGGCGCATGAAGTTTGAGCCGTTGCACCAGGGTGTTGTGATTGTGTCAAAGTACGCAGATCGCTTCAGCGAATTGGCCCGACATGCACCGACCTTGGTTTCCACAGTTCAAGAGAGGGTTCGTCGGTTTATTGAGGGACTTCACCCCGTATCAGGATTAGCATGGCCCAGAAGTTGGAGATGGATATTTCTTACCAGCAAGTTGTGAGTATTGCTAGGAGATTGGAGGGTATTCTCTCTCGGTATAGAGAGGTGAGGGATGCAGAGAGGTCTCGAGAGTCTGGAACCTACAATGGTACTCGTGTCCCATCTACAGTTTTCCATGGTCGGGGTTATGTGAGTTGCCCCGCTCACTCAGCTCTTCTAACCGCCAGTGGTATTCCGAACCCTTCTAAGCCCCAAGAGCCTTATTATGCACCGCCAGTATCTAGTGTACCTCCTGCACAGGGTGTTTGTAGCAGCCAGTCCACTAGACTTGGCCCGATCCAATCACAACATCCACGCCCTCCGAGAGCTTGTTTTGAGTGTGGCGACACTAGCCATAGTGAGGGATTGCCCCAGACTTAGGATGGGTGCACCTCCACAGACTTCTCAGCCACCGCGTGCTCCACCGGGTCCTCAGACTATGATTACAACACCAACTACCTCCCAACCTGCTCAGCCAGTTCGATGTCGCGCCTCGTTTTCTCGCAAACGTGGGTTTCGACATGTGACAACTCTTTTAAAGGAAGGGGGTTAAAACAGAAAGAGTCGGCAACTATTGATCTTGAGGTGTGTTAGGGCACCTTTTATGCAAATAACTCTATTTTACTAGTCAACGCCACCAAAGATCGGGTAAGGGCTCAAATTACCTCAAAAAGAAGGTGTTAGGCACTCTTCGAGGTCCACAACTGTGGGTCCCAGCCGAACTTAAGACTATATGGATTATGTAATTAGGCTAGGTGATCAGATAAACAAAGAAATATAAAAGTTGAAGATTTGTCATTATAACACAATGAGAATTGGTACAAATCTTAAGGACTACAAGGATACAACTACAATGGTCTATATTAAATGACTAAGTGTGAATAGCAAGTATATAAAGGAGGGAGACTCCTAAGTTTTTTAGCCTAAAGGATCACCCTGCACAACATAAATAATACTTCGCAACTATCTTTTAGATAGGATTACTCATATTATTCAGCGAGCACAGACTATCATCTCCTGCTACCCGATTACTAGGTCGAAGTTGTTTACCTAAAGGCGCTCTAATTCAATTCTAAACTGTATCCTATGCGTGCACTATCCGTCCCATACCTATGGTCCAGGAGGCTTTGGACCTACTATGAGGTGGTTCTAGACTCAACTTAGGTTGCTCAAAAATGAGAAAGCTAGGCGACATTCAAAATAGATAGGACTTCACGTCAAGACAATTAAAGGCCCGGGTTAGCTTCCATACATAGACAACAAATGCACGCGGCAGAATGAGCAGTAGATGATTTCAAAATTAAGACTTAGAGTCCTATAAGCATGGTTTCTAGGTGATTCTGAATTCCAGCATCTTATATGCAATGTTATTTTTCTAAATGGTTTATGCGAGGATGCAGTAAACTATTTGTAAACTCAGAATTATTAGCGTTGATTTTATAGATGTGCGTCTTAGGCAGGTGACATTGTCCTATAGGCATGATTTATAATAATTTCATGATTAAATAGTGAAACAGATTCTATTATTGAAAATATTGATCTCGTAAACAATTTTTTAAGCGAGTGACAACATCCTATAGGCAGAATTTCTAACAATCAGACTTGATTTTTATAATACTTTATTCCTATAGACATGTCATCTTGGCGGGACAGTGTAATCGAAACAACAAAAGTAGTTGATTAAAAGATTAGTGTCCTATAGTCATGATATTTAGATGGACAGTACATTAAAAGTAATAGAAGAAATCGACCAATTGATTATTTGAAGTCTTATAGGCATGGAGTCTAAGTTAACAAAAGCACATATGTTATACATACTATAAGCATGCTATCTAAACGCACAATAGTAACATAGAAGCGGGTATGGAAAATACTTAGACTAACTTGTTGGAATAATGTACAAGTGAAGTGTGCATGATTCTTATAGCCATGATTTCTATTGATGTGCAGAAATAAAGCAAGCTAAACAAAATAGCACAAAAAGAACGTGACCCTATAAGCATGTTTTCTACCCTTTTATGCAAATATTAGAATACCCCAATCCTCTTTCATTAATCTCCCCATTATTCGTTATTACAAATTATTACAGGCCCAAATGACATAGTATAAACCTAAATATGACTAGTTACATAATGAAATAACTACAAGCCCAATAGAACAATTACAAGCCCGATGCAGAACGACCCAGGGATGTCTCCAGGCCTTCAGCGGTCTTAATCTTCACACAACAGCAAACCCATACACTGCTTACCGTAGCAACCTGAGTTCCATGCTCAAACCCAACATGTATGACCCAACACTAGGCGTAACGAATAACCTTACTTATCCAAATCATGCCAAAATCAGCCACACATGTGACAAAATACTCATAGAATTAACCAAACAACTTAAACACTTAGTTCTTAGAGTTGTGGATAACAACAACTCTAGCCAAGACATATAAACAAAATCGGACAAAATTGAAACGCAGTCAAGGCACATACAAGGCAAGTTTATGCATTTAATTCTAGCAACAAATTTTAAGAGTGACCTGGTCGACTACCATAGGATAGTAAACCATTCTAAAGAGTTTCAAAATGAAGCACAATTTAGAATCAACCTAAGGAATCTTAGATGAAGGTCTAGCAGATTCAAGAAAGAAACAAACAAAGCACAGTCATCACATGAAAGTATTCATCATGAAAATCCAAAGGAACAACATAACAGAGCAAGCTCATGATCAGACAATTGCTTAATGGAACAGGGAAAACCCTATCATGATGAACATTAATCATAATATAAGAGACATGTCAATTTTTAGAAGCAAGATAGGCTAGTATTGAATCCGATACTAGTTGGCCATATATGAGAAGTTATGAGGTTTACCATATGGTCTCAAACAGTACTTAAGAGCACATGATTGCATAAGTCCAAGCATACATTAGAACTTAAGTGGCATAGAAGCAGGATTTAGCTAATTAGTATAACATCAGGGACTTAGTAGGTTGGACAGGAATGACTTAACAAGGTCTGAAACACATGCATCGATTTATCACAAAGATACAATACAATGCAGGGAACATGCATTAGTTTACAAGTAGCAGGGAAATCAGGTTTTGGCCTAGTAACATGATCAGGAATTAACTCTAGAAAAATATTAAGTTGCACATGAATGACTCAACAAGAATTAGAACTGGTTCTGGGCATGACTCGACTCGTCACAAGAGTACAGAACAAAGTAAGAAGCTAAACTTAGAATAAGCAGCAATAATAAGAACTCAAACATACACATTAGAGCACACAAAGCTTATGAAAACAGAATCAAGGCAACAAATAGCCAAATTCGATTACTAAAAGGTATAGTGCCTCACGAAGAGCTTCAGAGCATACAATAGCATGTTGATTCATAAAAATTTCAAAGACATAGATATGAAAAACAGGAACTCAAACGAAAAGAGAATGAAATTGCAAAGGTCATAGGTACTTACCAGTTACAGATTAATGAACAAGTAAACGCAAGGAATAATTTCAGCAATACTCCGATGTCAATAGCAAAACGAACCATAGAATCCAGGAATCTCAGTACATCAGAGTTCTCAAGGGTTTCGAATGAACCCCGGGCAGTGCTCCCGAGAAATGTTCTATAATTGAATCCCGGTGGCCTTGGCTTTCAGTCAACCAAGAAATTGAGCCTCAAAGTAGTATAAGATGAGTAAGAATAAGAGAGTAGTAGTAATTTTTCAGTGATTCAGGTCCGCCTAAAGGGGAAATTAGGGAGGGGTTATATAGTGGTAGAAATTGAACAAAGCAAACATGTAGAATAATTAATCAAACACACATAAGGAAAGAAAATATCACATGCAATCGATAATGAAACCGGTAAAGGAAAAATTGAAATTTTAAACCCTAGTTCTACGGAAATCAAAGAATCGACCAAAGATCTTGGTGAATCGGCCTCATATAACCTTGACATGATGCATATAGAAAAAACCCCGTCAAGATCTTGAGGGTCTAGAGATGATTGTGCTTGATTTAGGACTGTATAGTTGAAAAAGATAGGCAAGTATTATGTGATACCAAAACTGTGTAAATAACAAAGAGATCGAGCATATATGGAAGAAAAATCATGGAGAGATTCCATATTAGGACTGGAGTTGGGGAGGATAGAGGAGGCAAATACTAGGGTTTGAGAAGGGAAGAGAGTAGAGAGGGTTCAAAGGCGGCTGTCTTGGAAGAATGGGGCTAGGGTTTGGGGGGATATTAATTAAAAAGATAGAGATGATTGTGGGGGTCGTTGATCTTGATAGATCAACTGGTAGGATTAGAAGAAAAACAGAGAGGGTCATTTTAACGGGTCTTGACCCCATTGGGCGGGGGCTCATTTGGTTTGGGACAAAGGAGGTTGGGCTTAGAGGTTTTGGACATTTGGACCATTAAATTGGTCCAGAATTGATCCCAAATTAGGCTATAAATTAACTACAAGAAATAATTGAAAAAATATTTATAAAAAATAATTAACAAATAATAAAAATATTGGTTGTGTATTAAGATGCTTGAAAATAATAATTTAATATAAAAATTCTATTTGGGCACAAATAATTTAATAAAATATAATTATGCACAACATATAGGCTATTATTGCAAAATTATGTAAATAGCTTAAAAATACAAATATACTTATATGAAAATGGGGAAAAATATTATGAAACATATGTGTTGATGCAAATAATAAATTTGGATGACTAAGTCATCTCAATATAATTTGAAAGGGTAATTAATAAATATTTGAACAATTTACAAGCATGAAAAATTAATTTTAAAGCTTTAAAAATTATAAAAATTATAGAAAATACTTGCATAAATCTTGTAAATTACATAATGATGCAAAATATTATTTTAACAGTATATATATACTATTTGAAAGAATATGAGGGCAAAATTGTGTATCAACACTCGAGGTGGAGGTCGGGGAGGTCGAGGTAGCCTTAGAGAGGAGGCTACGCCAGATACTATGCTCTTACTGCTCGTACAGAGGCAATTGCTTCCGACTTTGTCATTAGAAGTATTGTTCCGGTCTGTCATAGAGATTTGTTGGTATTATTTGATCCAGTATCTACTTATTCCTATGTGTCCTCTTATTTTACCCTGTATTATGGCATATCTCATGATTCTTTGAGTTCTCCTGTTTATGTGTCCACACCTGTGGGAAATTCTCTTGTTGTGGACCATGTGTATCGGTCGTGTTTGGTTGTTATTAGTGGTTTCGAGACCAGAGTCGATTTATTATTGCTTGGTATGGTAGACTTTGATATTATATTGGGAATGGACTGGTTGTTGCCCCATTATGCTATTCTTGATTGTCACACTAAGACTGTGATGCTGGCTATGCTAGGATTACCGAGATTAGAGTGGAGAGGTACCTTAGAGTATAATCCCATCATAGTTATTTCTTATCTTAAATCTCAACGAACGGTTAAGAAGGGGTGTGACGCGTATCTAGCTTGTATGAGAGATGTCAGTATTGATACCCCTACAGTTGAGTCAGTTCCAGTAGTGAGGGACTTTCCAGATGTGTTTCCAGCTAATCTTCCGGGCATGCCGCCCGACAGAGATATTGATTTTGATATTGATTTGTTGTCTTGCACTCAGCCCATCTCTATTCCTCCATATCATATGGCTCCTCCTTAGTTGAATGAGTTGAAGGAACAGTTACATGAGTGACTTGATAAGGGCTTCATTCGGCCCAGTGTGTCACCTTGGGGTTCTCCGGTCTTGTTTGTGAAGAAAAATGATGGTTCTATGCGTATGCGCATTGAATATCGCAAGCTGAACAAAGTTACAGTGAAGAACATGTATCCATTACCTAGTATTGATGACTTATTTTATCAGTTACAGGGTGCCAGGGTGTTTTTCAAAATTGACTTACGTTCAGGCTATCATCAGTTGAAGATTTGGGAGCCAGATATCCCAAAGACTTCTTTCAGGACTCGGTATGGTCACTACGAGTTCCTTGTGATGTCATTTGGGCTGACCAATGCCCCAACAACTTTTATGCACTTGATGCACAGTGTGTTCCGCCCATATATTGACTCATTCATCATTGTGTTTATTGATGACATTCTGGTGTACTCCTGGACTCGGGAGGATCATGAGCAGCACCTGAGGACTGGGTTTTAGACCTTTAGAGAAAAGAAGTTATATGCAAAATTTTAAAAGTGTGAGTTTTGGCTAGACTCAGTGGCTTTCTTGGGTTATGTAGTATCGAGTGATAAGATCAAGGTGGATCTAAAGAAGGTGGAAGCAGTGCAGAGTTGGCCTAAACCATCCTCAGCTACGGAGATCCGGAGTTTTCTTGGTTTGGCGTGGTATTACTGTCGATTTGTAGAGGTTTTCTCATCTATTGCAGCACCTATGACCAGGCTGACCCAGAAGGGTGGTCCGTTCAGGTGGACAAAGGAGATCTTTCAAAAACTCAAGACTGCTTTGACTACAACCCTAGTACTGGTATTGCCTATAGGTTCGGGGTCTTGTACTGTATATTGTGATGCATCACGGATTGGTCTCTGCGTGGTGTTGATGCATGACAGTAGGGTGATTGCCTACGTGTCCAGAAAGCTGAAGGTGCATGAAAAAAATTATCTTGTCCACGACCTTGAGTTAGCAGCTATTGTTCATGCCTTAAATATTTGGCGGAACAATTTGTATGATGTCCCTTGAGATATTTACACCGATCACCGAAGTTTGCAACATTTGTTCAAGAGAAATATTCTTAACTTGCATCAGTGGAGGTGGTTGGAGCTGCTTAAGGACTATGATATCACCATTTTGTACCATCCCGAGAAGGCCAATGTGGTGGCCAATGCTTTGAGTCGCCGTGCAGAGAGTTTGGGGAGCTTAGCATATCAACCAGCAACAGAGAGTCCATTGGCGTTAGATGTTCAGGCCTTAGCCAACTAGTTTTTGAGATTGGATATTTCTGAGCTGAGTCGAGTATTGGCTTGTGTGGTCTCTCGGTCTTCTCTTTATGAACGTATCAGGGAGCGTCAGTATGATGACCCCTATCTGTTTTTCCTTAAGAACACGGTCCAACACGGTGATGCTAAGAAGGTTACTATTGGAGATGATGGTGCATTGAGGATGCAAGGCAGGCTATGTGTGGCCAATGTAGATGGTTTGCGTGAGTTGATTCTCCAGGAGGCTCATCGTTCACGGTATTCCATTCATCCCGGGTGCCTGATCACGCTCAACTATGTCTTCTATAAAGACTAAACGGGCGTTGCAAATATAAAT